>JALLPH010000376.1:0-20962 GCA_036939855.1 Cyclotella choctawhatcheeana
GATAAGAGTTTTGTTGAAAGATATCGATAGTGTAAAATAACAGAAAATAATTTCGGTTTTACAGGTAATCCCATGTAAACCAGACCTGTGGAACAGCTGTAATCTTATCAACCTCTTCTAGTTGTATGTACTTTAGTATGGCATTTTTAATAAAATTCAATCATGCGTGGGTTTTATACCATAGGTACATACATCATACGTACGTACGTACGTAGGTACCATACACTACTTACTGAGAGTACTTACCTGTACTTACGTACATTAGGTACTTGATGAGTGAGTCACACCAGTCACCAGTCTCGCTCACAACTACTCTCACAACTCACAACTCACTACAACTACTCAACAACCAATTTTGCTCGGGCTGGGAGCTTACGGGTCAGACAACGACGGTGACGATATCGACGATGGCGATGCACAAGCATTCTTGATCTTGCCCGGTTTCTTTACCTGGCAATGGATGAATCATCATCACTCACAAAATTTCCATATCAACTACAAGAGAACGTTCCAACTAATATGAATACAACCCCTGTTGCACCCATCGATTCCTCTCTTCCAAAAGAAGAGCAAGTCTCTACATCGAAGAATAACGGCGGTAGGATAAAGAAAGTATTAATTGCAATCTGCATCCTATCCGTTATAATTTACGCCATCGTTGACAGTCAAACAAATCAGTACATAAAGACTGGATTTGAAAATTTTCTCGACTGGACATCGACTCATCTTGTTGGCGGAGCATTCGCATTGGTTGCCGTCTATGCCATTGCGACAGTGGCATTTGTCCCCGGGGCGGTACTGACCATCGGGAGTGGATTTGTGTATGGTAATGCACTTGGCTTAGGATGGGGTGTCGCCGTAGCCAGTGCAGTTGTGTTCGTCGGTGCTAGTACTGGTGCCATAATAAGTTTTCTGCTTGGGAGATACTTAATGAGAGAGTGGGTTGGAGAGAGGTTTGTAGAGAGGTATCCCGTTATCAAAGCATTGGACGAAGGTGAGCGTTGATATGCATATATAGCTTCGTGCGCGTCAATAATTCATGAGGCGCAATCTCAAAACACATCTCATGAATGGTCTCATTTTTATTTCAGCAATGAAGCATCAAGGCTTGAAGATATTCACCCTCATTCGTCTTTCTCCAATTATCCCTTTCAATGTAATCAACTACATTGCTGGGGTCACAGCAATAAGTCTCAGAGATTATTGCCTTGCTTTATTTGCAGTAATCCCTGGCACAGTGCTTTATTGCTTCATTGGAGCTAGCGCCGGCAGTCTTGTAGATAGCGAAGATGGTGCTGCGAACTCCACTGTGAAATATGTCGGCATTGGTGTTGGTATAGTACTTGGTCTTCTTGCTGTATTTGTGATGTCACATCAAGCTAAGAAAGAATTCAATAAAATTGTTGCATTGCAAGAGCAAGAGACACAAAGGCCAGAAGATGATGATGGCTCGTCAAATGCTGATCCTTTTGAAGAAACCGTATAGATATGAATATGTAACACGATGTAGTATAATTTGTCCTTGTAAAATCAATATCATACATTATACACTAATAGCTCATCCGTCTTCATCCTGCACATCATCATTTGTTAGCGTTCTTTTTCTCTAGCAAGTTATCTAGTTCCTTCTCCATATCTGGATCATGACATTTATCATCCAAAATATCTTGGCCCTCTCCATTCTCATCCTCATCTTCGTCGTCGCATTCTGCAATGTTTTCATTATCTTTAGTTTGATTCATTTCAGATTCTTGCTCAATATATTTGGGCACAACAGCATGGAATTCACCATCTTGAGCTGTCGGCTGTTGCACTGGCAAATACGGCACTTTTACTTCTAGACCCTCCATATTCTCAAACCTACTGAGGGCCCCCACAGCAGTACCTCTCCCAGCGCCACTCAAACCACTGCCTGAACCCCCAGCTCCGTAAATTTGTCTCTCCAACATCATCTTTTCTCGGTTGACCCTCTCCAATCTCCCCATCAGCACATTAATCATCCTTTCCTCCTCTCGTTCCAATTCCATAACAGTTTTGATTTTATCCTCTTCCTTCTCTTTAATGATACCTTCCATATTCTTGATAAGAAGATTGACCTTAGCTTCCTCATTGATTTCAGCTTCCGAGTAGAGAGAGCAAGATTGATACTTTGAATTGAATTTGTGGTAAGACAATTCTTGGACTAGACCAAGTGTATACCTTCGTTCTCGTGCCAATGCATGTTTGTATTCGTCAACTGTGGTGTATTGGGATTCGTGATCTTTTAGGGATTCTACACGTGACTTCTCGTCTGCCAGAGCTTTGGATTGGAACTGTGATAGCAGGGAATGATAGTGCTCATCTTCGTGGACGAAAGGAGGTAGATGGGGACGATTACCTATCGAAGGCAAAGACACATCTTTTACGGCAGCATGGGGGGTGTACGGAGTCCCCGGCGGAGCTGCGGGATAAATAGGACTGTTCGTAAATGGAAGATCGGAAGTATTCATAATCAGTGGCGGCGAATGACTCATGTGACGGGGTGAGCGTGGCGGTGGGGGAAATTTCCCGGAATGGAGTAGATTAGGTATGATTTCACTCGAGGACAGGGCATGCTTTCGCTGTTCTTGTTTATCCAGGGTCTGCGCAACGGGTGCATGTGGTCTTCGGGATGTGACATCCAGTGAGAGGCTGCTGCTAGCTACATTTTCCTCTGGATCTCCCGAATTGGATGGAAAGGAGACCGAGGAAGCTGTTGGAGATGCAGCTGTTGAATGATGTGGGTTGTTGGTGGGTGAACTCATGTTGTGGTAGCGTGTAGGAGGTAGCAGTAGCAGGTAGCAGGTAGCAGGTAGCTAGCAGGTCACTTGCAAGTTGGGCGGGGTCATCAGTCACCAGTCACACGTAGACATGACGCAGGCGGCGCATAGCGCAGAGGACGAGGACCGAAACAGAGAGCTCAGAGCTCTTCTCCGATACAACAATAATACATCATAATCATGAAACGATCAGATCAAAAGACCGATACATCTGAGTCTTCGCTTCCTCCGGCCACGGAGGCGGTGTTTCAAATCACCTGCGTAGATGTTCTCACGAGAGGTGGTGGTCAGGGAACGCAGAATCACTGTGGAAATGTTACGTACAGAAAGTTGGTTAATCTTAATAAAGTGAGAATAATGCGCCCCCCCTTGTGCTCTTGTCTTGATCTTATTGCTAAATGGAATTGATCTGTCATATTATTTTTTTCTAGGAGCTGTATGTTTTGACATCAAAGAATGACAAGATCAAGATATCCAAGGCAATCGTTGCTGCCATTCGTAAAATCGGAGGACGCTTTCTTCAAGCCGGGGGAGGGGGATACTTTGACATCGGAGACAAGAAGGCATGGGAGAAGACCTCCCAGTCACTTCGGGAGGGACAGATAGGAGTTAAAGCCAAGCTTGCGGCAGAACAGGCAACTGCCTTGGGGGTGCAAAAAGTGGCTGAGTTCGAGCACGTCATTTCAACGGAGACTTACTTAGCTTATGCATGCAAATTACTTGTATCATTGCATCATAATTCAGACTTTGATTTCTCACATTCTTGTGGTCCAAATTGCCCCTATGCAAAACGAAGAGCACTACTGAATGGGGGAGGTAACATGGCACTTCTAAACAATCGAATAGAAAACAACGGCAACAACAACACGGGACATGCCTTCAGCGAACCCATCAATGGTGCACTTCTAAACTATAGGCTACAAAACAACGGCAACAACAACACAGGGCATGCCTTGAGCGAACCCATCAACAGTCTACATTCCATGAATGTGCAATCTATAGGGGGGTATTTGAATTCACAAAATGCTGCTCCTTACAACATGACCTTGAATCTGCCCCAAGCCATGTCGAATCCTCAAGTTGCTGACATTGTACATCAAAAGTTCAGGGAGGGCCCAGAAAATTGGGAACCTCTTCAGTTGAATAGTATGAACAGAGAAGATACGATCTCTACAATGGATTTTTCAATCCTTAGCGACACCGCCGCTATCCGCCAAATGTTGTGTAATGATGTAGATATGAATTCAGATGAAATGAGCGAGCGGATGTCAGAAATTATTCGTAAAAAAGCACAGGGACCGGTTCGGATTGATGCTTTTGAAGCATTCAAGGACAGTGTGTTTCAGGAAGATAGTGCAAGAAATTTATCCAGAGGTGACTCGCTTATGAACGATTCTCTTATCACCATTGATGACAAAAATGGAGAACCGGAGTCTAACGGAAAGCACCCTAGCAGAGTTAATTTTGTTACTCAAAACAAACCTTCCGTGTCGATGGCAGAAAGTGCAAGTGAAAACTCAAAAATTAACGACTCCCTCTTTCTTAATGCAATCGCAACACATGAAGAGGTAATGGCCAGCGGTCTACCAGCTTCGCCACTGGATTTTCCATCTCCAACTTTCTCCAATGTGATTAGAGTCAATGCATCTGTCTACAACCCACTTGTGGATGATGAAATCATAGTCCCTAATGTAATATATGAAGTCCGCCCTGATGGTCGACCTCCTACACGCGCTTATTGGATCGGTCGAAAGCTTAAAAAGGCCATCTATGGCTGTGTGTGTTCCTGCTCTGTCCTTAAGGTCCGGGAGGGCGGCTGGGCAGGCCCTGATGGTAATTCTCTCTGGGAGTTGACAGATGAATTAGCTGCCGTAAAAATCATCGATCTTGAAATAATTCGTGACAAGCGAAAGGCAAAGTCGGCAGAAGACCCAATAAAGGAAGTTGCAGCTATGCAGTATCTTTCACGTGAGGGTGCTCAGCCAAATGTGCTGCCATGTTGGGACGCCTTTAGGGATGAACATTATGTTTACATGTGCATGCCGCTCTGCTCGAAGGGGGAGTTGTTTGAATACGTCGAATGGAATGGTAGATTTGATGAGATGGTTGCCAAATATTGGTTTAAGCAGCTACTGAGTGTAAGTGTTATATTCTCGTTTATTTGCTGTTTTTATGTGGTTCCTTTTTTCTTATCAATTATATTTGTTTCTGGACACCAGGGTCTCATTTCTCTTCGGAGACAGGGGATCACACATAGAGATCTCTCTCTGGAGAATATCCTCATTGACGAGAACACTCATGCGTTAGTAATTGACCTGGGAATGTGCCTGCGAGTTCCCTTTAGCTCACCCGATGACTCGAGATCTGGCTCACTTCGACTTCCGTTGCCTCCGCAAGGTATCTGTGGAAAGCCAGTAAGCATTTATTCGACTCTTCAACTTTTCCGTCCCTCAATTTCTTTCACGCTCATTTTTGTTTTATATTTCCTTTCAGAATTTTATCGCACCAGAGGTCCTATCAAATGATGTGCCAATTGATGGGTTCGCTATTGATCTATGGGCGGCTGGCGTCATACTCTTCACAATGCTTGTGGGAATCCCTCCCTTTTCATGGGCAGACACTGATGATGATAGATTTCGATTAGTCTCACAAGGTGGGCTAGACTTACTGTTGAAGAAGTGGAAACGACCTATTAGCCCCAATGCAGCAAACTTACTCCAGTCAATGTTGATGTTTAATCCTCAAGATAGATTAACCTTATATCAGGTAGTAAACCACCCTTGGTGTACGTCAGTGGATGACATGAATGGACATTCTTATGGGAGCGAGAATGGTTATTCGACGAGTAGCGCAAGTAGAATTTCAGAATTGATTGAGCGAATGAGTCCCCCGGTAGTTTTAAATGGAGTTAGTGATGGTAAACGCGACGATGAGTCCATGGAATGTGACTCATAGGCTATAGAGCAGGATCTGTTATGAGTAACTAAGGCAGCTCCAGCTCTTACGATGAATCACAATGAAAAAATGCCATCACTACTACGCCATATGATCACATCCACTGGCCCATTAACTCACCTTTGTTATTTACCAATAAATGTGTAGCTGGATTCTTTCCAACCAAAATTTTATACTGATGAATGACAACCATGATTGATGGAGTTACACGGGGGGGTCCAACCTTTTTGGAGTTTCAGTGCTCAGTTTAATAGATATCGACATCTTATTACTTTGTATTTGGCAGCAGAATTCCAACTAATTAATCAGCAAGTTAATTTGTTTAACATGAACAGACACAGGGATAAGATATTGAGGTAAAAAACAGCAAACAATTGAACACAGGCAACAGTGCGGAATTGATTGTTGTGTTTTTTTAATTGGTTCACTATGCTTCTGATGCACAACTTCTACTTCTATATTGTAACTACTGTCCTGTTGTCCTCATGATTATTTGTTTACTACTAGACCCCCTCAGTCGGTGATTGCGGTGTTTCTCTGGGATAGTATTAGATAGGTACTCTGCTTGCTCATCCAGGCTGTAATAGTGCGCAATGGAGAATGTCACAAAATACTGGACATCCTTAATAAAGGCCGTGCAGCCCCCCTAAATCGTCAAAATTTGAGGGTGCGCGATCAAAAATCAAAGAAAATAGGGCCAAATCGTCGACCAATCCATTGCCATAACTTTGTCTTGTGGACGAATTTGGCCAATCATTACAGCCTAACCTTCTATAGGCACTTCCATGAGATTGTTTACTAGCCGAATTTGATTAGTATTCAGTTGGAGGTCTAGTATTTAAACTTAAAGCATGTAGATAGTATGTACAGCCGTATTGATACCTTTCTTGTGGGCATAAATCTTTAAACATTATATTGCGGCTCAACATCTCTCCGTGAGCCTTATACGTTTTAAACTACGGTACTTTGCAGTTTTTATTCGCGCTTTTTTCCGATGTCAGAGGTAGTTTTTGTACTATGTACAATTAGAATTAGGTTACTCCAAATTTCTTTTCTTTTGTCCGCCTTGAGCCGTTTGTGAAATGGTTTTTCCTTTTACAGATGTGTCCTATGTAGTAAGTCCATAGATTTTCTCAGTAGATATAGTGCATATTAAGGTGAAGTTTCATTCATGCAGTGAAGCAGATTGTTAATACGCACAGGCCTTATGGCATCCTGTAAAGGCCGTGCAACCCCCCAAAATCAACAAAATTTGATGATGCGCAATCGAAAACCAAGGATAATAGGGCCAAATCGTCAACCGATCCATTGCCATAGAAGTTGGTCTTGTGGACGAATTTTGCCAATCATTACCATTACAGCCAAAAAAATCTTCTAAATGGCACTATTAACATTGTTAGTAAGCATGTCAATCTCAAAAGGCTTAATAAGTCTTAACAATCAACATATATCACTCCTCGTAGTTCATTTTGATGGCTACTGTCATGGAGTTGTTGTGGATGGCTTGTTTGATCATTGATCCATTGATTGTCAAAGCTTTTATTAGGGGTTACCCCAAATTTTTGGCTTGCTTGCTCGCACGGCCGATGAGAACCTAACTTGTGTCTGGTTAGGTTTGAAGCTTGCTGGTATCTGGTATCACCTAGATCGGTAGCTTCATCTAGGACATTTATGCGTTGAAGAGACGTAAAAAATTCATTTAGGAATCAGTATTACTATTGACATAAAGAGAGAATTCGCTGTGTCGACGGCCCAGGCAGAGGAGATAATCTTTTTTGGGGGCAAATTTGGTGGGAACTAGGCTTGCATGGTATAACTAATTAAATGGACATGTCAAAATACCTACTAAATACTTTTTCTTCCCTTAATGACACAAAGAACTCTCTGGCAACTATGGTAGTGTCATAATATCATCTTTACAACCTTCCGACATAACAAATCTACTCATCCTCTCGCCAACAACCGAAACTCAAACATGAAGTTCTCAGCTCTTGCTATCCTTTCTTGCTCCTTACTCCTCCAGTCATCTGCTGCGCATCAGGTATGGTGTCACTTCAACGATTGTCACTTGAACTGTTTGTTTGCGTCTCTTCTCGTGTGCCGTTGTCCCGACTGACCCCCTTTTGATATCTATAATCAGCCCACGCTCCGTAAACTCAGTAGAAGCAGTAAAGATGAGGTGGAAAAGTGCTTTGAGAAGTGCGGGAGTAAGAATTACAAGTCTGACAAGTTGGTGGAATGCCAGAATGAGTGTGTTGTTACATCTGAATCGAACGGAAGAACACGTAGTTCAATGGGTCCTACTGGTATGTATCGTAAACATTACTTCTTAGTTTCGTTACTTCGCTTTGTGATTCTCTCAACGCAAAACCCTATTGCTCGTAGGTGCTGATGATCTCTTGACGTGTGGTTCTGAGTGTGCCGACAAAGCTGAAAAGGAATACAAGGTGAGTTTTGTATTATAGCTTATGAATTACTTAGTGTCTCCTCTTATGCACTTTTCTTCTCTCGATTTGATAGGATTACGAGAAGGATAACAAGGACAAGGACTGTAAGAAGGAATGCCTTGAAGGCGACGAAGACTGCGAAAAGCTGTGCAAAGAAGCTGAAAAGCAAGTTAAGAAGGATGCTGAAGCAGCGGCCGAAACTGAATACAACAAATGCTCCGACAAGTGCTTTAAAGAATCCAAGCACAGCTTCTCTTTCTTCGAGGTAAGATGTAACCAATTTAATTTAGCATCAATACTTAGTAGATGCAACCATGATTTTCTAACAGTCTATCCTTCCTATTGATATTGCAGCCGTTCCTTCGCACAACTGAAGATACCATGGAGAAATGCATGGAGAAATGCGGGAAGTTCGCTGATAAGGAAGGAAAAATTGCAACCTGTCAGACTGATTGTTTCGCTTCGTATCCCAACAATCGCAGCATGGTATTGAAGGGTGAGTATTGTGCTGGATATTACTTCTTCGAAGGTCCTTGTTTCTATTGATTCCATCTCAACTCCAATCATTGTTTACTGTAGATTGTACCGCCGAGTGTGCTAATGAAGCCGAAGAGACGTACGAGAAGGAAACCAAGGACGCAGACGATTGCAAGAAGAGCTGTGATAAAGAAGATGACGAATGTAAGGATGCCTGCAAAGAAGAAGAACAGGAAATTGAAAAGGAAGCCCAGAAGAAAGCTGAGGGCGATTATGGCAAATGTAATGATGATTGTTTCGAAGGATCATCCTTCAAGCTTGGTTACGTTGCTTAAGTATTTGTGATCAACTGATCACTGGGGAGTAGATTAAAATGGAAGAGCTTCAGTTCCATGCTTGGTGTGTGCAGGAAAGACAATTTTTGCTACTAGTAAAAATTTTGTTTGCAAGTCTATTTATGTGAAGCAAGAAAATAATAATCAATTGAAATTAAGAGCTCAATGTGTTCAACTCTAGTTATTGCGGATATAAGGGTATCATTACCCTTTGTTGTCCATGAATAATGGACATTAGATATTGCCATCATAATACCACAACATATCCCTGTCAGGTCACACTTTTACTTTTTACTAATCTTCTTTGAAACAAATGTTACACCTTCCATCAACTTTTTCGATGTCACCACAGCTGCAACTTTGGCTTTTTCCGTTACATGATGCTTATCATTGAAATCTTTGGCACTAACAGCTGCCTTACGTGCAGCATCTTTGGTTTTATCGACGACATGATGCTTTTCGTTGAAATTTCTTGCACTATTCGCTGCCTTCCCAGCTGCACCTTTGGATTTCTCAACCACATGATGCTTCTGGTTTACTTCTTTGGCTTTTTCTATTGCAGTATTCGCCATCTGTTTTGATTTGTTTACAATTTCGTGTTTGTCATCGAGCTCTTTTGCCTTTTGCGTTGCACTTCTGGCCATTTGTTTGGACTTTTCCGTAATGTCGTGTTTTCTATCGATTTCCCGTGCTTTATCCCCCACTGTGGCCACTGCCTCGCCTGCATTTCGAGTGGCCGAGCCTATTGAATTGGATTGGGTCGATGCCACATAGGCTGCTGTCCCTCCTGCGGCAACACCAAGAATTGGACCCGAGACCGCGAGACCTGCAATACCGGCAGCGACTGCTGCACCGCCTACTTGTCTTGTCGTGGATGATGGGCCGGTTGCGGCACTACTAGGTTCGTTTTGTGAGCCCTCTCCGGAATAATTGATGTCATATTCTTCGAACTGTTGCTGCGTCGGTGCATGTGGATTGTAGTTTGGATTGTATGGTGGGACGTACGATGGAGGCATTTTTATTCATCACAGTCCATTAGATAGTTTAGAATAAGAAGGTGGCGTTATCTCTGGCGTGGTGGTTCTTTGTTCTGTGCGCTGCAGATATAACAGAGCACGTCTATTACCACTTGGGCTTCTTGTGGTGCTTGTGCTTTGTGCTTTGTGCTCTCTTCTCTCTATGCACATGGTTGTGCATGGTGTATGGTGTCATTTTTTGTCCCAGATTTTTTGGATTCGTGCCCTGATTGATAGATTTCACAAGCTCTGTCTCTTGTACGTACCTTCCATGGATAATCGATTGAAATCTGCCGCAGAGATCGCAGCTTCATACAGGGGTTGGATTTTGGATGGCATTGATCTAGTAAGAACTGCTAATTAGATGCAGGAGTTCAATACACCAAAGAGAACGGAAGCACGCAACTGACTCACGTGCAGTTGATATTCTATGCACGTGGAATGCCGCCACCTGTACGACCTCCAAGCCCACCGAGCCTATCACCTCATTCTCCAAGCCCACCGAGCCCACCACCTCGTTTTTCTATCGAATATCTGTTTGATTTGAGCTCGCGTGATGGTTGGAAGTCGTTGGGAAAAGAAGTTGGTAAAATTGAAACATTGAGACTCGTTTATATCGAGTGGGGGTATCCAGAAACAGACAATGACGTGCAATCATCTCCAGAGTCAGCACTCTGTCTCCAAGATTTCTTATGTGGAATTGAAAATAATACATCAATCGAAACTCTCCGTGTGATTCACTTATGCAGTGGGCATGGTGCCCTTGTTTTTGATCTTGGACATCTTGTTCGGAACCTTTTCCACTTAAAGGAGCTGATAGTACAATCACATGAGCCAAGTCCACAGCAACTGCTCATGCTCACCAGAGCATTGGAAAATAATGCAATGAAAAGCTTCAATATGAGTGGCTGTATCTTTGATACCCACGAGTTTGAACGTGTCATATTGGCTTGTTCAAATGTGAGAGAGCTCGTGGTCAGATGTCCAGAAGATGACGTAAGGGCTCAAGCTCTTTCTTCTCTACTTCGAAGTCCAGCTGCTGCACTAACTCATTTGAATGTGGAAATATCTGACCTCAATAATGATCATGTATCGTTCATTGCCAAAAGATTGATGAGTGGGAACAAGAATGTTACCACCTTGATCATGTGTGATCAAAACTTTGAGGGGTGTATTAGTGACCTTGAGGATGAAGAGGATATTAGTGTGAAATCTCTGGACTTAAATCCATTTTCTTCCCTATTGTGTGATGCATCAAGCATCCGTAGTATCTACAGTTCAGATCATATGTTGGTGAATATTTATACTTGTGTCTCGGGATACTTTATCGGCGATCATTATGATCAGTGTGTTAACAATTTCCCACAATATGTCACAGACTTATTGGAGCTAAATAAAAACAAAAACAAGGACCAAGTTATACGTCAAAAGATTTTGAGGTATTACTTTGCGAAGAGCAAATTTGATTTGAGTGAATTCATTGCCATGCCTCTACCACTTCTCACAAAAGTGATGGCCCTGCTAGCAAAGAGGGATAGCAACCAAGCTTTGTTCTGGCTTGTTAGGAACATCCCGAATTTGTGTCATTTGTCGGATAGAGTCACGCGAAAGAGACGTTTGCAATCTGACACTAAATCTTTAGTCTCTAGTGTAAGAGGAGAGACTGAGCCACTGGGCCATATCGAGAGAGGGTAATATGGTGCACGAGCAAAAGGACTCCTATCGATATGACTTCGGCTACATAGGTTTGGCGTCGAAGAACATTTAGAGGTAGCTCATTCATAAACTACATTTACACAATATATCATGTAGCCATCATCTTGCTATTGCACTAAAAACAGATACAGACATCATTTTCTGAAAAATGACTTTCGAGTAACAAGCCAGACTGCTCTTGATTCTTCCACAAGCTGTAACTTTTCTTTTTCTTCCATTCTTTCCTTCCTAGATGGGTCAAGAATGGAATCACAAATATGATCAAGCGCACCGCATTGGTCTCCCGCACAAAGGCCTACAATATCGTCTTCGTTGTTGGGGGGTTTCTCTGTTATGGCAACATATATGAGCAGAGTGCTAGCAATTTTTGATTGAAAAAGCTGGACAAGAAACACTTACCCGCACGAGATATTCTTGTAGATACAGCCATGGCACTTTTATATTTGTGCTGCATCTTAAGAGATGTTTTAAGCATCTTAAGATACATGATAGTCTCCGCATGTCCAGGTCCAAAGAGCACATTCTCGGTACGCAACTTGACAATCTGCCTCAACGTATACTCTGCTCTGACTGGAAGACCGTAGTAGATGTACAAGTATGCTAGTGCACAATAATCTCTAATTTGTTTCTCGTCGCTATATTCCAATGCAGTTACCGGCTGATCTTTGACAGCATCTTCACCAACCTTTATCATATCAGAGCTTTCAAAAATGACAATACAAGAATCAGTGGATGAATAGTAATTCATTAAGTTGACAAATCATGCAGGGGAGAGTTCACTTACAGAAACTCTCTATCCAAACCGAGCAAGGTTCTTGATACATCATACGTGGATTCAGTCACATTATTAACGAAGCATTGTCTGTAATGATTGTATCCACTCTCCTCTTTAATATTCCACAATCTCTCTAGATGTACTTGAATTTCACAAATGTGCCCATCTATGTCAATGTTGATTTTACAATCACGGTATCCCCCAATAATGGAGGAATGATCACGTTTGAGATTAGACAGCTTGATCCTTTTGACGATGTAGGCGTACTTGCTCAGTGCAATCTCAATGAGTGCCAAGAGAGTGGCAATATCAGGTACGAAGAGAGACACTCGACAGAAATCAGTGATGAAAAGTGGATTGCCTGCGTACTTCTTCTCGCTTTTGATTAGCGCCGATGATGCAGTCTTGACGGGACCTGTAATGAAGCGAGACAAAAAGTATGAGCTAGCAGTACCAAAAGATCATAGCAAAAAAACTATGAATTACTTACCAACTGCTATTGTGTATATGTTTAACTTCCTTGCAATGTCCTCACATATTTCGATCAACTCAGGCTGTATCTCCTTGGCTTCTCTTGCCAAAATATGACAGATTCGGTGAGGACTTTTGCCCGTGAATTCTTCCCTCATTCGTTGTTTCACTTTCTTGACACCAACTGCAATTCCGTCATCACCGCTGTCGGCTATACCAGTTAGGGAATTCAAGTAAGGATAAAGTGGATCTTTTTGAATAGCCTGAAACTCGTACTCGTAAACCCTGTTGTCTGACATCAAACTGTTGATCTGACTATAGAAATTCCATGCATCATTGACAGCAGGGATGGCAATATTCATAGGGGATTTTCCTCCAAAAGGTTTGGGAATCTTCGCAACTTCATTATCCCAAGAGGTAGTCTGATGGGAGTGAATGTTCTGGGAAATGCTGGCTTTAGGCAAAACTCTGTTCATTATCTCTTCATCTTCGCCAATTTCGTACTCGCCTCTTCTGCCCACGTCCGATTGGTTCATTGTCACACTTACTGATTTAAGTGCATTTTGAATGTTTGCTTCGGCTCTCTCATAAGCGTGTTTTTGATCGTCTCGTGTTGATGAGTTCATAGTGATTCCTTTTGGAAAGGATGGGGTTGAGGAGTCTTCAGTGGATGGGGGCAATTTGATTTGGTCAGATAAAATTCCTTGTGCTGTGTGTCGTGATGATGAGTTCATAGCCACTCCTTTCGGAAGGGATGGAGTTGAGGAATCTTCGCTGGGTGAGGGTAATTTGATTTGGTCAGTTATTTGCCCATTTGAAAGTGTTGAGTTTTTATCACCAGCGATAATCCCTTTAGGGCAGGATAGTGACGAAACATCGGTAATAGCAGACGTAGGAGAGTTAGGAACAACACTTCGATCGAGTAGGATCTTGGGCCTGCCTGGTTGCTTTGAATGCTTGGGACTAGATACATAGGAAGCACCGTCTTTGGTGACCTCATCACCGGCATGTTTCGATTTGAGTTGAGTGGTGGTTGTCTTTCTCTTGTAGTAGTCACGAATGGCGTTCATTCTCTCCTCAAGAGCAAACCTAATCTCTTCATCAGCCACATGGACTTTCAGTTCAGCATGAACCTGAGCTCGAAGGGACTCCAGGTAGATTCTTTCTGCCACCATATCAGCATTCGTAACACGAATAGTAGTTCCAACAATTGAATCTTTGGTTGATATCGATCCGTCGTACAGCACAACAGGCTTTCTCGGGGGAGAGATCTTGATAACTCGATCTATTGAGCTACCAGCAGTGCCACTTTCGGAAGTAGGATCAATCTTCTTAGATACTCTCTCTCGGCCACTTTCCATCTCTTTGCAGTCAAGTTCTCCTCCCTTTTCTGTGTCTTTTTTCTTGCACATTTTGTCAAATAGACTTGGAACCGAAACCGCATCCTCATCATCATCAAACGTCTGATTCATGTCAAATTCAGGCTTGTATGTCGCCTTGAAATCAGTAGTTTTCAGCGAGCTGACAGCGTACGATTCAGTAGATATTTGCTTTGGAGGAGCAGTGTAATCTGTCGACTCTTCTTCTTCGCTGTAGTCATTAAATGCCTCTGACCGAGACGTGTAGAAGCCTGCCATGTTCGCAGCATCGTCTCCTTGGATTTTCGGAGCAACCACATGAGTTTCATCTGCAGAGTCCTCACCATCACCTTTATCTACTCCTTCATCCACCGATTCCTCCTCTTCATAACTGTCCTCCTCGTTCGTCTCATAGCTCATCGATTGAATGTTTGACAGTGCCTTTCGCACATTCGTAAACGCAGACTCTTCCAACGAGACAGAAGATTCGGAACTTTCGTCTGACGAATCCTCACTTTGGCCACTCTGAATTGATTCCAATACGCTATCTGACATGACAGAATCAGCAAATGGATTGGTCTTGACCTTTTCGGTATTCCCAATCACAACTCTACTTTGTTGAGTGGATGGAGTGGTGTCAGATATGTTATCTTCTTGAGAAGACGACTCGAGATCCATCTGACTAATATTGCTATCTCGTTTCATCATCTGTTGAACAATCCAATGATTCTCCTTCCTCTCTTTGGCTCGCATGGCAAGGATATCTGCAAATGGATTGTCGGACTTAATTTGCCTCTGAATAGGAGGAGGAGAGTCGAGAGAAGATTCGACGCTTGAGTCAAAACTATCAACACCCAGTTGCCACTTTTTCTTTGGGGATGGTGTGACATTCTTGGCATTGGAAGTTTTCTGCTCCGGAGACTTCCCAGCGCCAAATGTCGTGATAGACATGGGAGAAACAGCATTATTCTTTGGGGGTGCTGTCATCTGCTTTGCGCTTGGTGATTCTCGCTGAATAGATCCCTTTTCGACTAAGTTGGGAGTGTTCTTCAATGTGTGTGAATTTGACTCTAAAGTAGAAGTCTGTGACGATCCCAAGCTGCTCGAATCAGCAAAGCTACTCGTATCCATGTAGATATTGCTCGGCTTTTCGACATCCTTGGAAGGCATCACAATTGATGCCGGTTCAATAGCATTTTCATTTAACTTCGACTTCGAGGTTTCAACATCCTTCAAAAACTCTTGAACCTCTTGAACCGACTCATCGGCATCAAACTCTTGAACCGACTTGTCAGCATCACCGAATGGGTTGCCTGACTTTTTCTGCACACAACTGAAAGATGAGGATGATCCCATGCTGCCCGAATCAAAACTACCAAACGGATTGCTTGACTTATTCTTTTTTGCTTGCATTTCTGACATTTCAACATTGTCCTTGACCACCTTAGGAACTGCAGTGGATTGATGATGGACGGGGTCTACTTCTCTCGACAGTTTATCATCATCTCTCTTGCTGGTCTCATCTTCCGGCTTAATATCATTACACTCGGTCTCACCGTATTCCTTAGCCTCATCAACAGGCTTCATTGTGTCGCACTCCTTCTTAACAGCTTTACCTTCAACAACGCTCTCCTCATTCAACGACTCAATACTGAACCCACCAAAGCTACTAGACGCGCAACTACCACCGCTACTAATTCGTTTGTCCAATATCTTACTTCTATCCACAATCAAGTTCCTGTTCGAATTGCCCTCCAACTTGGCAGTAATGGGTTTTACTACATCATCCTGATGATGTTTCTTATTCAGAAAGGATTGAAATCCGCTGAACAGATCCCCATCAACACTTGTCCCGGTGCTGGCGATACTGTCGGCGCAGGACTGTGTCTTTTTGTTTCCAACAACGGTGGATGTATCGTCCAAGTTGGAAGATACCGTCCCTATAAAACTGTCGTCGACACTGCTATCGTCAAAGGGATTGGGTGTTACACCGTAGGGATTGGAGGTTGTCGGCTTGACTTGATTTTGTTTCACGATGCAACTATCTGCTTTGCCGATAGGTTCAAGTGTCTTCTTGGTAGAGTTGTTCTTGATGGGATTCTTGACAGATGCACGAGGATCCATGTCGCTATCGTCGACGCTGTTGTCGTCAAATGGGTTAGATGTCACATTGTGAGCATTGGGGGTGGTTGGCTTGACACTTTTATTTGCATTGTGCTTCTCCCCACGAGCAGGAATAGGTATCACTGGTTCATCTGCATCATAGACACTTTCGTCATCACTATCATCAAACGGATTGCTGTCACGCCCATTAACACCGAGTGGCTGCTGTCCTTGATCCACAGCAGGCGACACTACTACCTTACTATCTTTCTTCCCCATCAAGGCGCTAAACAAATCTCCATCAACGCTACCACTGCTGTCTGTGTCGACACTGGGCGAATCTGGAACGGCGGCCTGTCTGCTTTCATTTGTACTGTAACTCGCTTGACTTTCTTCGGAGGAATCATCAAACGGATTGGGACGACTCGTGCTGCTATTGTTGTGGTTTCCGCTATTAGTAGCGTTCGGAACAACCATCTCACTTGATCGTTTGGGTGTGTTCAAGTGATTACCATTGCCAACATCACCATCAACATCAACATCAACATCGCACCGTTGATCGACCCTAGCTGAACTATGTCGACTAATCACACTAACATCACTACTTACATACGACGATGCTAAGGAACTGTCGAGCGTTCCGACGCTTTTATTGTCGATTCCCTTGTCGCATACGGACTTGTAGGTTTTGGTGGTGGCGCGAATGGCGGTGATTCGATGTTTGAAATTGTTGATTCGTTGGGTCCGTTCGTTGGAGGAGAGGGACACCATGATAATTGGTGAAAGAATGGTGAGTGGGTTTGTTTAGTTATTGTGTCTGGATGTGGTGCTTTTCTAAGATTGGGTGTTGGTGATTTGGATTTGTGTTTGTTAGTGCAGACGATGTTAGTGCAGACGATCGTGTGTCTATTCTAATGGAATTACACTGCTTTGGTTTGATTTGATTCAGGCAGGCTGGACAACAATGTTCACACTCGTGTTTTTGAGTTTCGTAACAGCTCCTGTAATTATGTGCTGCGGATGGCCATGGTGGCTGTGCAGGTCGTCATTCTCTTGCTCGAATGTTATTCGGATGGCGGTGCACCTCACGTGTCATTGTATCTAGAAAACGAAATATTCAAAGAAAGAAACGGGATGTTGAGGATGGCGGTGCGGGATAGTTTTAAGGAGCGGGAGGCTCTTTAATCGGCGCGGGCGGCGGGCCGGGCGGGGGGGCAGCAACCAGAACAGAATAACAGAACCATGATGCTGAACCATGAACCATGATCAACCAGATGAACCATACATGAATCATGAACCATAGAACTACAGACATTGTAAAAACACAGCCACGATCATCATCACACAGACAGTAGATTATCTCTCCCATCACCATGCTCTCTGGTATCAAAACTGGCAAGCGGAAGCGACCCGCTAGTAATAACACTGCGTCATGTCCATCATCATCATCTGATAACAGCAATCGCAACGGTCCTCCTTCACCGCCGCCCGCACCAGCACCGGCAGCAGTGGCGAGAGCGGCACCATCCTCGGGCAACAAATCAGCTGCCGATGAATTACGAGCGGCGATGCTGTCTGGGAACTCGCATACTACTTCATCCCTACTTTCAAAGAAAAGCGAAGATAGTACATTTTCCAACTTGGAATCGCGGGGGAGGATATCCAATCAAGTCGTTTCTTCTCAAGACACGATTGTCATCCCATCTGCTGCTGGTGGTGGTACATCATCCACGAACAACACCAATAGTAATGACAATACTACTACTAATACTATACTCTACAATTCAAAAGGAAAGTTATCCCGTTCCAAACAAAACGAATTACGCACCAAGACCGATGCCGAAATGACCATATCGGAAATGCTACAGCAAGAACGTACACAAACCGCCAACATGGACGAGATATACGCACGTAACATTGCCAAAATGGGCAAATCCTATAAAAAGTACGATAATATGCAACATAATTCGCGATCCGGTGCCGATGAAGATGACTATCTCCAAACATCTACATTACTAAGTGATCGATTGTATAGGAATGCGCCAGTGAATTCCACGGCACCATCCTTAGTCGAGGCTAAAGAAAAGAGCCGTGCCTTGGCACATTACTCCGCTTTTGAGAAATGGAAATCCAAGTCTTGGTGGTGGATGGAATCTCCCTCGTTTGATAAGAAATATTTAATTGCTTTGGGTGATAAGGTGTCGTTGGTCCTCGTGCCGTCCAAGTATGCATTGGTAGAGGGACATTGCTACATTGTTCCACTGTCATACTCTGACTCATTTGTGGCTGTCGACGAAGAGATATGGTCGGAGGTTCAGAAATTTCAACATAGCCTTTCTCAAATGTACAACAAGATGAAGAAGAAACTCATTTTTCTCGAAACGGCATCACATACTTCAAAGGGTGGTGGAGGAGCATCGGGATTGCAATGTAAAATGGAAGTTATACCCGTACCAGCACGGACGGAAGAAGATGCACCGTTTTACTTTAAAAGTTCTCTGGGTGAGGTGGCGCAAGAATGGGGCACGCATCAAAAACCAATTGTGTTGAATTCACAAAAGACATTACGCAATGCCGTCCCCAGTGGCTTTCCGTATTTTTACTGTGGATGGGGTGACGATAATGAGGGGTATGTACAACTGATTGAGGGTGAAGATGATGGATTAGGTGGTGCTGGAGAGAGTGGTAGTGGGCGGAATAAGTATAGAGATTTTGGCTTGGATACTGTTGCTGGGATGATGGGTCTTGATCCATATCGAATGAGGAAGAAGAGTGGAAGGAGGGGAAATTTTGAGGCGGAGAAAAGGGATATTTTGCGGTTTTGTGAACAGTGGAAGGAGGTTGATTGGACCCAAGAGTTGGATGGTTGATTTTGCCAATCATTTTCTACCTGATAATCTTAATTGAAATCAATAAAGAACATGTGGTACTTTTAATCATAGAACAATAAATGCTTTTAATGACACCTCAAAAATAGTTTTAATAAATTTTTATTATCTATCAGACAACATATCCAAAACCCATTCATAAACCACAAAAGTAATGGCAGCACTAGGAGCAACTCGAATAGCATTTGTCAGACACCCCTTAAAGAAACCTCCAACGCCTTCATTCTTTAGTATTTTGCCAACACAGTCCAGTACTCCAGAATATTCACGTTTAGACACAATGATTTCACCGCTAATTTCTGATAACTCAACTACTTGGGAACGCTGCTGCAGACGACTCTTGATTACTTGTATTGGGTATGTCGTTGTGCTCGCAATGCTGATTCATATGAAATAAAGTTAGAATGATACATGGATTGAAAGACAAACTATGAGCACGTTTCACACACTCTCACAATTTCGACGTAGCTCCCATAACCAAATATCCAAAGCTATCTTTTAACCTCTCAGTAATTGTCCCACTTTTCCTGCCACTGCTTTTCTTCCACTCCGGTCTAGCAAATTTGCTCTTTAGGAACTCATAACTCACAAATTGTATCCCACCATGAGAGACAAGCATTAACGCCGGTATGCTTCCTTTGTAGAGTGCTAGAAATCCTTCTTCCTTGACAATTGTGTAGGCTGCATGAGTAAGTCCCTTGTACGGTGGTTTGATAGACTTTGACTTTTCAACTTGTTCTTGCAGTCGAGAGTTTTGTAGCTGCAATCTTGTTTTAATTAGCCAGAGTGGATTCGTGAGAGCTACCAGGCATGCTCCAGCCATGCACGATGCTGCAAAATGCTCCATTGGACCGAGTTGTACCGTAGGTTGTTGAGTAGATTGGATCTCCTTGGATCTGACTGTAGCATCAATTGAACTGACGTGTGTTTCTCCACCTGATGATGATACACTGCCAAGACTAGTCTCTGCCAACCTCATCTTCCGATGCAGAATTTTTCGCTTTAACTCTTCATAAAGAATAAAAAACCCACCCCAACTAGCCGCCGAGCCAATAACTGCAGGAGTCAAACCTCTGTAGAGGCCCATATAACCCTCGTTTTTGATAACCCCCCTAACGGTTGTACATATTGTTCTGCCTTTGGAATTCTTACTTCCTGTTGCGGATGGAACATGACTTCGTTCATCCACCTGCAGGCGTACTTTGACAAGATCTAAGGGGTACAGTAAAATGGTGGAGGCGGATCCACCCGCGAAGCCGGCAATGAAGGATGGAAATGGATTGAGTTTGAGGTGTTGTGGTGAAGCTTGCGATGGTTGTGATTGAGCAGATTGGCTCGACATGATCCCGATGTGCGATGGACGGTTTTTGGTGGTTTTTGGGTTTCTGGTCTTCTGGTTTCTGTTTTGCGGCTCCTGGCTCCGTGGTATCTATGTACCATAGTATGACGTAGTAGTATTTAACGATTTTCCAGGTATTAAATCTCGTTTCCAACACAAATAAATCTTGCCTCTTCTAAAGTGTGCAGAAGTTGTTTCCATTACGGAATTGTTCATAAGTTGCATATGAATATCCCTCTGGTGTATGGCTGGAATACCAGCTGCTACTCCTCTGTTGCCCAGCT
>JALLPH010000377.1:0-21812 GCA_036939855.1 Cyclotella choctawhatcheeana
CAAGATTTTTTTATTCCTATTTCACCCTATTTTGGGTGTTTGCTAGATATGATCCAATTTTTTTCAAATATCTATAGGTAAATTGACTGTTCTACTTCACTTACTTCACTTAATACCTGTCAAAACCCTTTCTTTCAAAAAGTTAGGCAAAAACATATCTTCGCGCAAACGCAAATCAATGAACACAGAGCAACCATGGCGGCAATGTTTTGCTGCTGTAGTACTAACGAACAAGCGAGCGAGCGAGATTCCCTACTTCACGCCACTCCAACATTAATGCAAACTCAAATCAACGAACATAGAGCAAACAGGCGGCAACGTTTTTTTGCTGTAGAACGAGTAAAGGAGTGAGTGAGCTTCCCGATTTCTGACCACAAACGAACCATGACAGCCATGATTGTGAGAATTACATGAATTAGTTTTGCTTAATAACATGACAAAAAGCAATAATGATAAATGACAACAACTGGTTGGTTCATGTCAATACTGGTTTTATTTTGCGTTTGTGTCAACACTTTCAATGCGTATGATGATCTCTTCCAAAACTATGGGTGGTAACGCAAATCAACAACTCAATAATTTACAATGATCAGGCATTGAAAAAAAAACAATGCAATAGTGAGAATTACATGAATTAGTTTTGCTTAATCACATGACAAAAAGCAATAATGGATGGAAACAACTGGTTGATTTGTGTCAACAATTGATTTATTTGCTTCAATTGTTGATTTGCGTTTGTGTCAACACTTTCAATGGGTATGATGATCTCTTCAAAGACTATGGGTGGTAACGCAAATCAACAACTCAACAATTTACAATGATCAGGCATTGAAACAAGTGGTAACGCAAATCAACGACTCAACAATTTACAATGATCAGGCATTGAAACAAAGCAATGCAATAGTGAGAATTACATGAATTAGTTTTGCTTATTCACATGATGATAAGCAATAATGGATGACAACAACTGGTTGATTTGCTTCAATTGTTGATTTGCGTTTGTGTCAACACTTTCAATGATCTTTTTCCAAAACTATGGCGGGCCATTTCAACCATGACAATCTACAGTCAATCAGTCAATTTCTTCATGCATTTTATCCATCCAAGTGGGGAGTTGTGCGGCCCAATAGAGCTCATCCCGCCACCCAATCCATCTGGCACTTTCACCATGGCCATCTACAGTCAATTTCTTCATGCATATTCTAGCTTCAATTACTAATTTCATAAGGCTCAAAATGTGTAAATATATTAAATGGGTTAATTCAAATCCATGACATATCATCATTGAACAATCACATGACAACAAATACATAGTGATCAACAACAATGAGAGCGGGTTGATTTGCTCTATTTCAACTTTTGATTTGCATCAACAACTCTGTTGATTTCTGTCAGCCACATGCCACACCAAAAGATAATCATGTTACATTGTGGACTTGCTGGTTTGTTGATTTGTGTAAATCTCAAGAAATTGAGTGGTAGAGTAACGAGGCCTTGCCATCTGTGGGGACTTGTTTTATCCAGATTGCTTGCCTCTCCACTTTTATCTAGGTGGCCCAAAAAGGGGAGTTGTGAAACCCAATACAGCTCATCCTGCCCGCAGGCCCCATCCACCTGGCACTTCAACCATGGTCATCTACAGCCAATTTCTTCATGCATTCTAGCCGCCCTGAGTCCATCAGTGAACATTGTTAGCTGGAGAGATGTCTGCAACCCAATACAGCTTTCATCCCGCTGGCGGGCCCCATCCACCAGGCACTTCAACCATGGTCATCTGCAGCCAATTTCTTTATCAATTTGGGGGGGCTGCACGCCTTTATTTCTTCATGTTTAGTTGACACTACTTTCAGCTGGGAAGTTGTGCTACCCACAAAACATACCTAATACAAATATAATAAAAAATCTTGCAGCGGCTGCTTGGTAATAATATAATGGCAGACGATACTGATCATGCCAAATTATCAGCATCATCGGACATGACCACCGAATCTAATGCCCCCGATGGCAAGAATCTCATGTCTTATTTCAAAGAGAACGGTGATAATGAAAATGGCAGTAGTAGCGAAGTTAATACGGCCGCACCGGATGATAAATGTACGGCTCCGGAACCGCCTAAGAATTCCGACGTTGCCGTTGGCAAAGGAAGCCCCGACGTCGCAGTTGCGAATGCTGTAGTCAATGTCACAGACGGCAAATCAAAAGAATACACAAACGAAGAAAGCCATAACACCGATTTCCTCGCAGAAGCAGAACGACAAGCTGCCATAGCCGCGGCCTTATCGCAAACATCGTCCACTCCCTCTATTGTTGCTGGTATGGCACGTCAGTTGGCCACGACCGAGAATGGTTATGGCGGCACGGTAGTCCAGCTGCCTCCACTTCCTGATCAAGCATCTGGGGGAGAAGGACTGTCAAATTCTGCTCCCATTCCTAACGCTATGAAACCTGTCAGATTTGATCATGTCAAAGTTGTCTTTGATAGACTTTGGCGTGAGGAGTTTGAAGAGGGGAGATGTGAAAACTTGGATGATGGAGAGAATGATGAGAATCATCTTGAAGTGGAAGTCTTGTCACAAACGGAAGTAAATCAAGTTACCGCTCCTTCGGAAGAAATGGCTGATGCATCTGTTATCCATGATGCAAGATTAAGTTCCTCAGTGACAACTGAAGGTAGCGAACTCACTGAACAATCCGCTGCGGATGAAAATTCAACACAATTGGAGGAATCAACAACTATTGACGAACCAACAACTATTGACGAATCAAAATCAAAGCCAACAACGGAACCTCATACCAATTCAACAGAAAAAACAAAGCAAATAACACTACCCGACTCTTTCCTCCGTTTCCTACTTCTCGTTGCAAAAGTGCCCATCATAATAGAAGAGGGGAAGCAACTACATCGATCGAAACAACGCTTATTTAAAGAATCAGAATCAAATTCATTTATTGCCGCTAAGCGGTGTTTAGAGATTTACAAATCAGCAAAGATTGCCTATGATACAATAAGCGCAAATGATAATAAGGGTGCTCAAGATGATGATGCTACATCCTCCTTCTTTGCATCTTGTTCTGGTGATGATTCAGGTGTGATTAAAGCAGATGATAGTCCTAGCATTTCGAAAGCCGTGCCAATTTCTCCCAAATCCAATCGAACGACACGAAAATCGTTAGTGGATATTAGTGTGGGTTCATCAGCTGCCACGGCATTCTCATCGGCATCGTCCATGTTTTCATCTGTTATGTCAAAGGTGGGTAAGAAGGACTTCAAAAAGTTAGCGCCCAAAACGGAAGAGATCCCAACGAGATTATCATCACATGAATTGGACCAACTTAAAGATTATGAAATCGTTATTGATCAAGAAATGTTAGGATTGACCGTGGAAAATGTATTGGAACGTACCATTATACGGACATTACTGCCAGAGGGGGCCGCAAAGCGTGCAGGGGCCAGGATAGGCTCGTTGATTGCCAAAGTTGGTAATGTTGATACAAGCAACTTGACACATTTTGAAACAATTGACGAGTTGCGACAGAGCCAACGCCCGTTAAAGTTGACGCTGCGACATATTTCTTCAGAAGTGTTACGGTCTGCCCGTGAGGAAATGGGGAGACTAATTCGTGGTAGGGAGGAGGAGGGGAATACACCGAATAACACAGGCGCTGAGAAGCCATGGAGAGTGACATCATCAAGAGAAGAAAGCTTTGATTCAATACTGAGAAAACGTTGGCCTAGTAATGCACACCGTTCTGCCGCATTGCCTGCTAGTATTATGACGAGGAGTGAAATGATTTATCGTGCAGGGAAGGATTTGATTAGAATCTTGTCATTATTTGTGGTGGGGCTGGACAGGGAACTATCTGCTGCATTCGATTCATCTCCAAGCGGTGATAAAAGGACAAAACACCTGAAGGAGGCTATTGAATCAACATCCAAGGTATTATTAGAGTATGCCAAAAAACATCAAGACGTAGAGGATAAGCCGAAGCCTGAAAACAGAGGGAACGGCACAATGAATCAAGGATCGTCCTTTTATCCCGTCCCACCAGGAAGAGTGGGCAAGAAGAATGTCCCCCCTCCTCCGAAAGGCAAAAGTAAAAAGCAACTCGTTGATACACCTTTGCTTCGAATAGGAGATGCACTGCATCGAACAACTACTTTCCTCGTGGAAATAACCTCAGCAACTGCCACAACATTGCGATGGGATACTATTGATTATCTCTGTGTCGTTTTAGATCTTGATTCTGATAATGAGTTGGCAGAAAAGGAGGCTGCCTCGTCAACAGAAGGTGGCAATGCTAGCCAGATCAATGATCTTGGTAGTGCTGGTAGCATACTGAAGTTGATTGTGGTGAATTGCTCAAGTGTTGATGATTCTGCAAACAGTCTTGATACCAGCCATAATTCTTATTCCGGCAATTCGTTTCTTTCAGTGGTTCATCGCCTAGCAGCTAGCAAAAGCATCAGTGCACGTATTTCGGCATGTTCACTAGGACCAGTTCTTTGGTCTCATCTCGACTTTCCCCGACAGCTTCAACTGCGTGGTGTCATTACGCGAGCGCTTCATGATGTGGATTTAACTGTACGCAAATCCACCGCCACTGTATTGCATGATATTGCTGAGCTGGTCTTTGATCGACGATCTGTTCCCTGGCTTGTTTTGATGTGTGAGCGTAGCATGACTGATCCAGAGCCTCAGTTGAGAGCCGCCGCCATGACCTTGACGTGGCATCTGGCAGAGCACCTTCCGAATGCATTTTTAGGAGATGCCAGTAAGGGTAGTCGATCGTTGAGACGGCTGCCTCCTCGAACGGATCCTACTTTTATGGATGTATATCTGCTTCAGTGCAAGCTCCTCCCAGTAGCTAGTAATTTGGCCGAAGATAAAATGCCATCGGTACGTTTGTCCGTGGCAGCCCAATGCGATCGACTATGTTCCGCAATGGGGGAACATTGGTTTAGGTAAGGTTATGTCGTCGTTTCTTCTTCACATATATTTCCCTTTCTGACTCGTCTGTCAAATGTACGTCGCTAGTGTCATAATTGATTTGCTCCAAGCTCTACTCTCCGACGCAGATGATAGGGTGCGAAGTGAGGCAGTCAGTTGTATGCCACGGTTGGTCGAGTCGGTGGTTCTTGGAACGACCAAGGGTCAGACAATAACAGTTTTGGAGTCCTTATTACCACAAGCACTTAAGATACAGACAGATTCTAGTCCACATGTTCGAGCTGCATTGGCGGCAGCAACTGGAGATCTGCTCATTTTTCTTGTTGGCGCCGACGACAACACTAACACTGATGTCACACCACCAAGTCCTGATAGGGGGGCATTGACAAAACAGTCGCAGTATAAAAAATATGTCGACGATACACTAATTCCAATACTACAAAAGTTGTTGCAAGATTCAAACCCCGAAGTCACAACTGCTTCCCTTCGAGCTGTGACGAATGCATCAAGAAGTAGTACAGGAGGAAATAGCTCTCACATCTCCACCACATCTCACACATTCGATTCTACTGACGATGACGTCCAATCCATATCCTCGCATCAATCACTGCAATCACATACAAGCTACGAGAGGAGAAAGCCCGTATTTATACCTGTTTTATCAGAAGAACAAGTGCTAAGGCTATTACCAACGTTGTCAAATTTGGCAACAAGTAGAGAATGGCGAGTGCGGCAGAGTGCGGTAGAAATCGTCCCAGCATTGTTGGGCTGTACTTATCAGCACGAGACAAGACATGAAATATCAAAACTTTGTCTCAAATTGATGAATGATAAAGTAGACGCGGTTCGAAAGACTGCAGCAGAATGTCTTTGCTTGGGAGGTAGCAGTTTAGCCCGACATGGAGAAGACGACGACGGCGCATGGGTAACCAATATCGTTGTTCCTCATCTATTATCATGCAGCCAGAGTGAAGATTCAAAGCAACGGTTGTTGTGTTTGAAGATGATTGAGATCATTATTGCCAATGGACTCTGCCCAACAACTCAAAAAGCTGACATCAAGTCGATGGACATTTCCTTCAATTCTTCGTCATTTGATACCACATCGGATAGTGTCTGTGATGCTGAATCAACAACTAAGATGATTCTTGATATTGCCTCATCATTGGCATCTGACCAAGTTGCAAATGTCCGATTAAATGTAGGTAGAGTATTGGGCTCGGTGATGCTCTTACTTCAAAAAACCGATGCCAACTTTGCAGTTAACATCCTTGAAAGGCAGTTAGAAGACGAAAGAGCAAGACCTGGAGGCGGTGATCGCGATGTTCTTTATTTCTCGCAGCAAGCTATTTCAGCTTTGGAGCAGCCCCGTCGGATGTCTTCCAATTATAGAATTGAGTAAGAATTTAATTGATATTAGGTGCAGTCAAAGAGCACTACAACATTATGTACTCATTGAATGTTTTAGACTTCTATTCTATCGAATGTAGTAACTTCATCTTGACGGCCAACAAGAAGTAAAGGCTTTTTGTACGTCATCTGACTTATCAAGTACTCCAAGGCATATGTAAATCAAACAATCGTTCTTCTTCATTTCCGTTCGTTGATCGTTTGAGGGATATGTAGAGATACCGCCAAATACCGCCAAATTTTGTGAACCGAACCGAAAACGAAAACCGAACCCGTTGTCACGCGGCATCACCAGGTCCCACAATCAACGATCACATCACTCAACTAATAAGAGAACACCGCATTTGACCGCATAGGCAAGAATCTGAACAGTTGATCAGTCGAATTCGTGAGTTGTGGTTGCATTCGTCGTCGCTCCCAACACTTCGAGATAAGCGTGAAGAGTGAAGTCAACGAAGCGCAGCATCGTTCAAATACCAAGGAGTATTGACCAGTAATCGCAGAGGAGTATCAATCGTGCTTGTGCAGATGCGTCTCATACTGCCATCATCTGCAGTGCTTGGCATCACGCTGCAATTTGACGGTATTTCATCAATAACATCATCAGTTCTAGACGCTACAACTTTTGACAAAGGAGAATATGAAGTTGTTGGCAACTATTCCTCTGAAGAGTGTGCTCTCATCAGCTCGTCTCAGCGTAACAAATATACTATTGATGGGGTGGATACAGGCATATTAAACTGCGCTCAAAATTACGAATGCATTCCTGACTCTACCTCCTCTTCCGGTGGTCGATGCGTTTCTGTTCTTTCGGATGACAAACTGGCTACGGTAGAGAGGACACTGCAATGCGACAAATGCGTAGGAACTGATGCATGCAAGGGATTAGATCAGAGTTTCATAGATACAAGAGTTGGATGTGGGAGTTGTATAGGCACTAGTGCCTGCGAAGGACTTTCTGGTGAGATTTGGAAGGCAGGAAGATGTGTCAATTTAGATGGTTCGAACCCCAATTGTGTCATTGTGCTCATTTGCCCCTGCATCAGAAGTGTTTGCATGATCTAATTGAGATGCTGATATCTTCACTAATCACTGGAGTTTGTACCTACTACTTTCTAGCAACCAGTCAAGTTGGCGAAAACAGCTGCATTGGATATAAAACATGTTATTATGCTCAGGATGGTGAGAGCTAGTTGTTTATTGATTTGATTACCTTTTTATCTGTATCTGAAATTTGTATGATTTACTACATATTTCAAGCATTTATTGGTAGTGATAGCTGTACGGGTGACTCAATTGTTGGTGGCGATGGTAGCAAAGGCTATGCCTGTGCCTATTTGCATGGTGAGAAAATGACCCAACAATCTCAAAGGAATACACTACTCATTATAAACTTCTACCATAACACATCTGCCCTATTACATTCCGCTCATTAGGAGTTGTAGGTAACAACAGTTGTTATGAATACGGAGCGTGTTTCCAAGAAGAGGTTGATGAATATATCTTTAACGTTGGAGATAACTCATGTAGAGGTCAGGCCTCGTGTATGTACTTGGGTGAGTGAGGGTCGCAAAAAGGGTTATAATTGATGTGAAAAAAAGCTAAATCACCTTTATCGCTTTTTAGGGACTAGTTCATCTAATTTCTTCATTGCTGATGGTAGCTGCAATGGTTCATATTCGTGCTATGATTGTGATGCGGGTGTTGGAAATTACAGCTGCAATGCCAAAGAAGCGTGCAAAGGGAATAGAGAGGCAATTGGACAATGTACATGGTAAATGATTTTATTTCATGTGTGTTCTGACAGCTTTATATATGGATTAAAATGTTCACTCTATTTTATTAGCAACACAGACAATGAATGCGAAGGCAATACTGTTTGTGAGTTTCAGCTATTCCCCACACGATTTTGTTTCATTCTCAATATACTGAACATTTGTCAAATCACACGAAGTCATCCCATCTGGAGTATGTCCTGCCACAAGTGCCCCGACAACAAAACCCACAGCAGCAGATACTCAGAAGCCAGTAGGTCGCTTCCGTCATTCATTACTTTTGTGTTGCTTTTCGAATCAAACTAATCAATTGACTTTTCAGACATTAAATCCTACCACGAAGCCCTCCTTAGCTCCGACGGAGAAACCAACACAAGCACCTATGGTACGCCATTGTATTATTATTTTGTCACTGCTGTAAATGAATGCACTATGGCATTCAATTTCTATTTTAAATTCCAGACACAGCCTCCAACAAAGAAACCAATCCCAGGAATAACAAACACACCGGCAAGTGATTTGATAATTATAGCTCTGTTGCGATTACTTTGATAATATTTTGGGTATTGCACTAACATCTGTAGCTCTGGAATCTTTAGACTCAACTCCCATCAAAGGCACCCACAAAGAATCCCTCATCAGCTCCTTCATCAACACCATCATTACAGCCTTCACTAACACCAAGCAGTTACCCGTCATCTCAGCCAAGTTCAATGGTCAGTTCCTAATTAAATCTCTCGACTCAGCACAAATTTGATACACTTGATTGTACTGACGATGTGTTTTTTGGTAGCCCTCATTGCAATCATCTGAGATCCCAAGCGAATCGCCAAGTTCAAAGCCCTCAATGCAACCCAGCTTTACCCCCTCATCACAACCATCTTCAACTCCAAGTGAATCACCAAGTTTGATCCCTACTTCCCCCCCCTCAGAAGAGCCGACATTGGTGAGATAGCTCAACTTACACATTAACACCTTTAACAATGCTATTGACTGACATTCCAATCTCTATTGTTGATAGTCCCCAACTCTAAGCCCTACTTTGGTGTGCATATTTTCCGTTCCATAATTTAGGTCTTGCATTTTCCTAACTCACGTTTTATTTACGTCACATCATTATACAAAGAACCCAACTCTTAACCCGACTTTGGTAAGAGGACAAATGATTATTCGGCTTGACTTGCACATTGATACCATCAACATTGATTCCAACTAACTTTGCCGATAATTGCACTGCTAGTCCCCAACTCTAAATCCTACTTTGGTGTGTTTATGTCTGTTCCATCATGCATATTAATCTTACTGTATTGTTGCTCATTGTTTATGCATTATTGTATGTTAAGAACCCGACACTGAACCCTACTTTGGTAAGAGGACATCATTTGATTACTGGGTTTGACATTTGTATCACTTACCATTTATTCACTCCTTTTTTAATACCGAAGGCTCCAACTTCCTCGTGAGAGAACATGTAGATCAATGATTCATTCCTTAATTTATTGATTACAACTAACACCAGCATCTCACCTACATAACAGCCCAACAGTGTCACCAACACTTTCGCCATCGCTATCGCCAACACTTTCTCCCACACTCAACCCCACCCTCGCACCAAGTGTGTCGCCTTCTCTATCTCCGACGCTCAAACCCACCCTCGCACCAAGTGTGTCGCCTTCTCTATCTCCGGCGCTCAAACCCACCCTTGCGCCAAGTGTGTCGCCTTCTCTATCTCCTACGGTCAACCCCAACAGGATACCGAACAAATCGCCATCTATCAGTCCTACTTTTGCGTGAGTGTTCGGGATCACAGTTGTGTACATTTGCCAAAGAACCTGGTCTATATCTAACATACTATGTGTTCTTTGTTGTGCGAATTCTGTAGACCTTCTTCTGATTCCCCCACATATTATCCAAGTTATACTCCTATGACATTGCCTTCATCTCAGGCAGCAGATCCAACAGTATCACAGGTATGTTCTGCTTCTAACAAGAGCCGAGTTCTACTATTCAATGTCTAAGCAGAAAAAAATACTTAATTGCATGGTTTCAGTCCCCAACACCAGACCCGTCAGACCAGGCCACCACCAGTCCATCAGAGTTCCCATTGGTTATGCCATCAAGTAGCCCTTTGATTTCCCATTTGTGAGTGTCAGATGTGTTTGCGCTTGTGAATATATGCATGCCACACAAAACCTTATCATCGTCGTTATCAGGACTCAAACTTTGCAGCCAACTAGCATCCCAACATCAGGCCCGACAACTTCTCCACTCTCTGTGACGACAATAGCACCGACACAGGTCTGTCTTCATGTGAAAATAAGTCATTTGCAGTGGTTCTTGTATTTACCTTACATCTCTCTCTGTACCTTTCATCTTGTCTTTTTTAGTATCCCATCGCTGCACATGATACAGCAGCACCGACAGCAGATGACCAATCCAACCAAACTGATATTCCTACCATTGCTCCAACACAGGATTTTGGAGCTGCAAGTACGACAGTATTGGCTACGTCCACACCTATAGGTTCCATTACCTCTGAACCCAGCCCCAGTCCCATTGCGGTGAGTGCTATTTGATTGTTATGGGACCATTATTCACTTCTGAAGTAAGCATGGCACTGATCCATTACTGCAAATTCTTACTTCTTCGCTACTGCAGTTGACATATTATCCCAGCACAGTTACTGTTGCCCCATCAAATGTGTTAGAAAGACCTACAAGGCAGATCAACAATTTGCCTCTGAATGAGCGACCTACCATAGAATTGGTCTCTCCAATATCATCGGCACCTTTTTCTAGAATGGGATTGTGTTTGGAAGACGGCAGTAAGAGACACCGTCTTCTTTCAGAAGGCTCAAAATCAGGAAAATCAGCTTCAAGCAAGTCTGGGAAAAGTGAGGTAGATTGCTATTCATCTGCTGGAAAATACCGCACTTGCTTCTATCGTTCTGACTCTCTCGACAGGTGTAACATAATATCGAGTGGAAAGCCTTTTGTGAACACTGACGAAGAGCTTATAGCAGGTGCAATGCATTTGACTCTTCTGGAAGACGACACTGAAGTGACGTGCCAGAAAAAGATTCAAGTGGAGAAAGCATTGTTGACTTATTTGTCTGACAATGTAGGATATTCGGATTCTACTTTTGAACCTGTGTGTGTATATGCTAGAGAACATGCACATTCAAAGCAATCCGTTCCAAATAGTGGAGGGAAGTATTATGTTGAATCGACAGTCATAGAAATTGAAGTTCTCTATATTCACAAGAAAATTCAGAGAAAACAACCAGCCTCATGCTCTAAAACAGAATTAGCAACATGCTGTAGCCAACATGCCATTAACAATTATGTTGCTGAGTACTGTGCTTCACTAGCTTGCAGTTTGGATGAGTGCGGGTCAGGAAGACAACACATTATATTACCTAGTGGACAGTCAAAGTCTGGCAAAGGATCTAAAGGATCATTGTTCTATGGTAAATCTGGGAAAGGCGGGAAGTCAAATAAATCTGGCAAGGCAGATTACGTTTATACTTGCCCCTGGTATGGTGAGTTGTTAAAATGTACATTATTTTCCGATATCATTAAGCTCAATAGTACCGCTATCTGATCTTTGTATTCATATCAAGGGATGTTACATGGCGACGATTTCAATGAAGTCGTCAACAAGTATAGCTTGTTCAACCCAAAAGAGACTCTTTCTCTCTTGGGCATTAGAGATACTGCCGCCTGCGCAACATGCAGTGCCAATCGCTACAGCATAGACGAGTACAACACCCCCTCTTTGAGTTGCAGCGATTTCATTACAAATAACTGCCCAGCTAATGAAGACTTGCCTTCTTCTGATATGGACACATCTACCCCGCAACCAACAAATCCACCCATCTCTACTGCAGTGTCTGGATCCCCAGCTGCAGTTTCAATCCCCACTTCACCTCCCATGAGTGTAGTGCTACCAAACCTACCGCCTCAAACTGATGGTAACACCCCAACCTCACCTCCTGTGAGTACATTGCCTCCTCAACCTGTAATATCTAATGAGACTTTGCAGCCAAGTATTGTGTCAAATGAAACTATAACTCTCGTACCAACAATATCAAGTGGATTGTTACCCACGTTGCCACCACAATCTCAAACTGGGTCGATTCCTACACTGCCACCTCAATCTGAAACTAGCACAATATTCACACCCGCCCCATCAACAAGTTCATTAACAACAAGTCCATGGGGTTTTGAGAGCGGAGTGTTTCCAGAAATCCCGTGGCGCACTGGAGGAAATGGTGTGTGGACCATCGACACAGAAAATGTAGACGAAGGCACGTACTCCATAAAGAGCCCTGATCTACAATCTACTCAGACAGCAGGTATTTCGAACGCAACATTGACATTAGATAACTTTGAAGGTGGGTTGGTTAGAGCTCGGGTCTTAGCTAGTGTCGCTCCTCCTATTGACGTGTTTATCATATATGTTGATGGAGTGAGTGCAGCACAAGTAAGTACCCTACATTAACTAGATCCTCATCCACATCCACTTAGATTGAGATTGTCTGTTCTAATTTTTATCTCTTGAACCCCCCAGCTTACAGACGCTCAAGTCTTCACCGATGTCGCATTCTCTATAGAGGCTGGACGCCATGTGATTGATTTCAGCTATCAGTATAACATATTTGGAGTTGATCCACTTCCTCCATCACCTGAAAATAGATTAGGTACTGTCTGGCTTGATTCAGTTTCAATTGAGTCGAATCAACGAAAGTACAAGCTGTTTAGACATAATTCCAAGGGTGAATCAAGGAGTTTTCATTCGATTTCTGACCCTGGTACATCACTCCTTCAACATCAGGCTCAAACAAAATTTCAAAAAGTTGAAGCAGCCGGCAATCCCGGATTATATGTTGTACCTTTATTATTATTTGTTATGGGATGTGCATTTGTCGTGTTCTGGAACAAAAGTCGAGTGTGACGCATAATAAACTAAATCTACCTATTAGTTGCAGCATATAACACACATTCCTCTTGTGCAGGGACGTCTTATTGAAATGATTGATGTGCAGGGGAAGAATGATACTGGCCATGGCTTATACTACTCCTTGTCATGAATACGTCCTTTTAACGGTGAATTGTCATTTCTCAGTAGCTCTTTCATTGCATATATGAGCTCCATTGATGGTTCGTAGCCTATTTCTTCTTGATCGTTCTCCTTGTTCTCGCAGCTCTCTTTGAATTTCTTCAGTGCATCACCCTCCGAAGAAAATAGAACATGTCCAAAGTCTCTTGAAATACCTTTGCTACCGGGATTTGATGTCAATTCATCCTTATTTTTCCCACTATCAGTGACATCAACATATCCAAGTGAGGGGAAAATATCAGAGGTAAGCTGTTTCAAAAAGTTATTGCATTTTTGATCGGTATTGCACGTCTTCCAATAAGATATACTTTTGGACTTCGGAGTAAGATATGTGACTGTAGACTTGGAGGCATGGAGCTCTAGTCGCCTATTATTCGAGCCGCATGTTTCCAATGGTTTCGTCAAGGCTAACAAATCAATTTGAAAGTCATCGCCTAATCTGCGCATTCCACTTCGCAAAACCTCTAACAACTCTTTTACAACTACTTCGTGGTACTGGACCAATGCCTCATAAGTTACAACAGCATACCACTCAATCTCACCCGACGCTATCACATCCAAGGTGTGAGTCCAGGCATCCAGCCATCCCAATCCCATCCATTTGTGACCAAGGGAATTTGACGTCATAGGATGACGAAGTATGATCACATGAAGTGTGGGAAGTACTTTGGTTCGTTCAAGAAAATGTACGTCTAATGTAGGCGTCTTCTGCAGTAGGTAAGTGGCAGACATGTTCCAATATGGAGACCATTGATTCTGTAAGGATTGACCAATTTGATCATATCCAAAGGTTTTGTTCTTGGGTTCGCAATAATCCGCAACATAGTAATGTTTGCCAAAGTCGTATCCAAGCTTCAACTTTTTTCTAAAGGTAAAGGATGGAAACACACTTTGCAAATGCTGTCCTTCGTTCTCGGGAATTCTAGTCTTTCTGCTTTTGCCATCGCTGGTTTTTATGTAGCTAAATGATTTACATGATGTTCAGTACATGTGGTGCAGGTTACAACAATGCCATATGTTATAATGGTGCACATATATTGAGCAAATAATGCATTAGTAACGATTCAAATAGGAAGGTAATTAATTCTGTTCAAAAATACTCACGGATACAACGAGTAGTCATGCATTGAAGAAGAAGAGGGGGAAATTGAATTGATGGAATCATGTATTGTCTGTCGTAGGTAGCCGGTACCTGTATGATGCTGGCACAGATGAAAGTGATGAGCACACAATTGCATGATCTAGCTGCTAAAATACAACAGCAAACTAACCAGTCCATGGATATGAATAACATATTGGTTTGAAGGTGTCTCAGAAGATGATTGAGATTTACTGTCGATGTCAATTTCACAAGTGATTTCCCCGTTTTGTTGCTCCAACTTCCAATATCTCTTTGGTGAAGCTGGGCTTTGACTTGACTTGGTCTTTTTTAATGTTGTGGTTACCTTCTTGGTGACGACTTTCTTCTTTGGGTACTTCTTTTTGTAATTTGTCAGAATATCTTTCATACTAGTTAACAATTCTGAGGTGGGTTTATTCTCTCCGCCAGTTGAGGCGATACTTTGCACTGCATCATATTCGGATGTAAACAATACACGGCTGAATTTTCTATTGACAGTGACTATCCCCGGAGATGATGACAGCTGCAGCAACGTCGATTCTTCATATTGGTTGGTTTCTGAGATTGGATAATTACTCTTCCCAGTTACTTCATTGTTGCCATCTTTCGAAATTCCTTCAACATCATACGATTCTTTATGATTAACGTAGCCAAAATGTGGGAGTACGTCAGTTGTCAAATCTGCAAGTAAACTTCCACACGTTGGATTCCTCAAACACATTTTCCAAACACTGATGCTTTTATCTTTGGGCACTAGATAGGACAACGGCCCTGATGTATTTGTTGCACTCGAAGAATGTAGATGCAATTGTCTTCTCTTCCTCCCTTTTCTTTTTCCTTTCTTGAGTGTCTTTGAACCAAACCGCTTCATACCGCTACGAACTACCTCCATCAACTCCTTAACAACCTCATCATGATGTTGTATCAATGCCTCATAAGTTACAACCGCATACCATTCAATTTCATCCTTGGCCAATAAGTCAAACGTATGAGTAAATGCATCTAACCATACCAACCCCATCCAACTTGTGCGGAACGCATTTGACGTCATAGGATGACGAAGTACGATCACATGAAGTGTGGGAAGTACTTTTGTATCCTCGTGGAATTTAACATCTAGCAACGGGGTCTTTTGTATTAAGAAAGTAGCCGACATGTTCCAATATGGAGACCATTCATTAAATAGAGCGTTGCCAAATTCAAGTTTAGATTGAGAGTTGTCGAATATACATTCATCTGCTAGGTATGTCAACTTCCCGAAATCAGATCGGGGGCAATCGGCTTCTTTAAATGTCTTATATCTATAACGATATGGTGGAAATATATCTAATCAAGGTGGGAAACATGAGAATGAGCTCTAGGTACAGATTAAGAGATCAAAAGAATACCATGAATGATGCCTAACTCACTTTGAAAGTGCTGTCCTTCGTTTTCAGGAGCAATTCGTCGCGTGGAAGATAGTCCCTGAAGGTAGGGGAAGGCACCATCGTGTACGGATGCTACTGGAGAGTTTACGTCTATTGCAAACTCGTCATTGAGAGCATCTTGTATTGTCTGTCTTAGATAGCCTGTCCCTGTATGATGCTGTTGTGGAAATAATATTTAAACATGTTGAAAGTTGAATTTCAATTGGAATACACGAATATTTATATTTCGGTATCTTACCAACCCATGAATGTGAATCACATATTGTTCTCTATCACTTTTAATGGATTTGATTTCATCATTGGACGATAATATCCTCGTTGGATGTGCATGAATTTGACAATTGATCTTTCCATCTCTGTCATTGAGTTCCCAGAATGCTAGTTTGTCTTGTGGCGATTTCGGCATGTAATAATTTGGTATCTCCATTCTACTTTTTTGCTTCAATGCACAAATGAAAATAAGAAAAATATCATTAAGTCTACGTCAACACAAGCCGAAACCACGCCAGCACCAGACGCACGCACCTGTACATTGTCTTTCTTTTGACTCAGCTTGACCTTCTTCTCCCCATTATCAACGAAAAGATGGTTCTTGTATTCATCCAGATAAATCAACCTGGAAGATTTCTTTATCGCAAAAATGGTAAATAAAAACAGCAGCAGTGGTAGAATGATCCAGCACCTTGTTTGCTTTGAGACTGCCATTTTAGTTTCTGCCAACAACTGCCAACGCAAAGAATAATGCAAAGGTTCGGTCAACGTCAACGGTCACACCACAAAAATGGTACCACGCGGAGTATCTAGTACCTATCTAGGGCGTACTGCTCCAATGACGTACAATACCTTTTATGTGTCAATTTATTTACAATGGAGATTAAGTAATGAGGAATACAGTGTATGAATATTATCTTCCATCTTAATATCATGATCGTCAGCTGTAGTACACAGTATGGGATTAGTAGTTGTCGTTTTTCCTTGTGGCGGCTTCTTTTGGCTTACCCAACAAATCTTTTAGTGGTCCCTCAAGCTCTGACTTGTTGCCTTCTTTGAGTACCACGACCTTATACTTTGCTTCGTTAGCTGCCGATTCAACAATGTCTCTCACTCTTTTGCCAGAGTCAATAGTATCTCTCCTCTCTCGCTTTCCAGAGTCGGCTAGATCACGCAGTGACTTGCCAGTGCTTCGTTGTGGTGGCTGAACATCAACTCTCTTATCTATAGGTTTCTGGAATCCTGTACCAGGCTTGGATTTCTTAATATCATTTGGCTGTGCTGCATTGTTTGCCGTTGTCTGGAGCTTCTTCTCTTCTATTAGAATCTTTTCTTCCACGGCTCTTGCACGAGCCTCAGCTTCGAGCTGCTCTTCAATGGCTTGTTGTGATTGTTTCTCATGACGAGCCATATCTTCTTGTTCGACCTTGGCTCGTGCTTCCGACTCTTTTTGTCTCTGTCGCTCTTTCTTCTATTGTCATGTAAAGACTGTGCGTCAGAAGGGTAAGTGCATGCATGATAATATCATCAAGCAAGGACTCACCTCGTTCTCCATTCGTAACTTTTGATCTTCGGCTTTAGCTTTAGCCTCTGACATTTTCCTACTTTTTAGATCGTTTGATAGCCGCTGGGATAGAATGTGGTATATGCATGAGAGATTAATGAGATCTTCGCATTTCACCCGTGATATTTGGGAAGAAAAAACTCACTTCTTTCTCCGCAGCATCTTTTTCTGCCTGCATCAGAGAAGTCCGAGTCTCATCCTCTCGTTCCTTCTCCCGTCTTCGTTGTTGTATCAATAAGGCCTCCTCTTTGGCACGTCGTTCACTTTGTTCTCTCCTGATTGCGTCCGCCTTCATTTGATTTTGACGCTTTAACTCCGTCTTATTGAAAAGTATTAGTAAGATTAGCCAGAGGAACTGAGAAAACAAGAATTACTCGCGAGACCTGGAATTCACTCACTGACGCATCTTGTGCTTTTTTTGCACGTTTAGCTGACGCTTCTGCTGCTGATCTGGTCATTTCTTGAGTGCTTTGACTTCTGATCTGATCTTCAACTTTGCGACTCTCAATATTTATCTTCTGCGGCTTATCCTCGTCTTCACTTAAACCCTTGCTGATGCTTGTCTTTGGCGCTGTATCGCTGTCATTCTGTTGATGCCTGTCACGAGCAGCTCTCTGCACCATCTCTTGATGCTTTTTTCTTTCTAATTTCATCTGGTCTTCTTTTTGAATTGTAGTTCTTGCTGGATTCTCAGCCGGCGGCCCACGTCCTACGATACTCCTTCCTTTGCTATCATCTTGGAGTGTGCTTCGTGCAGAATTCATATTTTGAGCACCTCTGCCACCGGAACTAAGTCCACCTAAACCTTGCCTTGGCGTCTGCTCTTGACCTCGTCTGTCGGCAAGTTGCTAAGGAAGAAGTGAAAGTTGTTAGATTTGCCAATGAATGTACTGAACATAGTCGTGTGCGCGCACCTTTTCAAAAGCTTCATAAGCTTTAGCTGCGACCCGCTTCTTTTCTGTTTCATCTAGACTCTGCCATTTTGACTGCTCATCCTGTTGGTCATTCCCACTGAAGGACTGTGGCGGAGGAGCCTGTCGGAAGAAGTTTGCTGTTGGCTTGGATCCACCAAATGCACCAGATGGCACTATGGGATTCTCTGCGATTCTACGTTCAAACTCCATTTGAGGCGTTGGGACCTGAGTGGATATTTCATACACCGAGGGAGATGGCACTGCAGCCCCAGCACTACCAGCACCAGCATATATATTATCCGAAACCCCTTTTCGTGCTTGGACCCTTGGTGACGGCGAAGCAGGTCTGGGCATAAAAGATGCCGCGGGGGGTAATGTAGGAGGATCGTTTTCATAGGAATCAGTGGGCATTGGATATTGTTCACCCCCCGCACTTTGGGGAGTAGAAGTTCTGAAGAAGGTAGCTGCTGTAGGTCTTTTATTACCGAAGGCGCCTACTGGGACTATTGGATTCTCCGCAAGCCGACGTTCGAATTCTAGTTGTGGCGTTGGCACTCTGACTGGCTCTTCATTCACCGCAGAAGGCGTAGGCGTAAAGTAACTGGAATCATTCTGTTGCGAACTGTCAGGTATCCCATAGCCACCCCAGCCTGGCATTGAAACTCCTCGTGAAACTTCATCGCGTGCCAAAACGTCGTTCAGTAAGTCGTATTCATCTTTGGCCTTTTGTGACGCCGGTGTGGTGGATTCTCTTGCACTTTCCTGGCTCCTTCCGAATCCAACTCCATCACCCAGACCAACGTCCCACGATCTCGTACTTTCGCTTGGAGTTTCACCAAACATTTGGTCAAAGAAAGATTTCTTCGGCTTACTTTCTGAACCTGTATCACTCGTTCCAAGACTACCCCCCTCTCGTTGATTTACTATTTCTCTCAGTCTACGAATCTCCTCTTCTGCAGCTATACGCATGTCTCTTTCTAATTGCACTTCCTCATTACTTATGCCTGCTTGACCTGCTCTGATATCTTCACTCCTGCGTCGCAAATCTCGTGCCTTTAAACCTTCCGCAATTCGTTCCAACGAAGCAAACTGTGATTTTAGTTCACGAAGCTCTATCTCACGTTGATCAATGGCGGACTCAAGTTCATTTGTCAATTCTGCAGTACGAGCCAATTCCCTTTCATGATCTCTTTTCTGCGCTTCCATTTGGTCTAGCAAAATATCTGTGGCCTTGTTGCTTGTGCGAAGCAGCCGGTCTCGTTGCTCTATTTCTCTTTTGATTGATTCAATTGTCTCTTCCAACTCCAAAACTTTTTCACGCTCTTGTTCCAATTCCACAGATCCACCACTACGCCATTCTCCCTGGTTGGATTCCAATTCAACTATACGCGCGGCCATTAACTCACGCTCTTGCTCATATTCATTCTTGAGTCGTTGCATCTCTGCACTCATATTGTACCCCCCATTGTTGTCAGCATAAATTGTTGCTATTTCTTGTTCAAGCTCTCGAATCCTAGCATTTAATCTAGCTGCCTCTTCTTCTTTGTTAACCTTCATCTCTTCCAATTGTTTGAGCACTCTACTGGCCTGTTCGGTACTTTCTACTACCAATCGCTTGTCTTTGGCAAGCTCCTTCTCCAACTCTTTATTCTTTGACACTAAGCTCGACTGTTCTTCCTCTAGAAGGGCAATTGTAGCCATCAATTCCTCTTTCTCTCGATCTGAGGCCTCGGTATTATACTTCAGCTCGTTCTTAGTTTTGAAGAGGCTATCTTCTAAGTTGGCAATTTTGTACGTGTAACTGCTCGTCACATAACATGCATAAGTATTCAAATATAAACTGAGAGATGTAGATGTAACATGTGGTGCAATAAAAACATCTTCATATTTGGACTAACCTATTCAAAGTATTCTCATACTGTTTCTCTTTGTCCTTCAGATCCCTTCTCAATTGCTCACTAGTATTATCATTACCAGCTCGATATGCCTTTTCTCTCTCTAACATATCCTGGGTCAATTGCTTAATCTGTGCATTTAATTGCATCCGTTCGTCTTCATATTGCTTTGCCTGCTTCTCTATTTCCTTTCGCAACTCACCCGTTTCAAAGGTGTATTCTTCTTTCAAGACACGTATTTTTTCATCGTATGACTTGCGTAAATTGGACAATTCTTTATACAAACGTGTAATCTCTTCATCTTTTTGTTTGACCACATTCCTTTGCTGCTGCTGTTCCTGCACACTCCATTCCTGCTCACCCTCCACTTCACCCACCTCCCCTATACTACGCACAACTCCCGGGGGCACGGTAGAATCTGCATGCTCATTCACGGCATCAATCAATTGTTGGAAATTTGAGGGACCACATTGAAAATCCAAGATTTTGCCTCTTGACCCCTTATACATTAATATATAGGGTAATTGTGTTGCATTTAACAATCGACACATTTCTTCGTTGTTGGGATCATCGAATTGCATTTCACTGAAGCGCACTAGACCTTTGGAGTTAGGGGTGTCACCTATTTGTGAGGCTAATTTGCGGTAGCGTATGTCAAAGACTTGGCATGTTTTGCACCAGGAGGCATATACTTTGACTGCAGGAATATTTGAAATGAGTAGGAGAGAGTAAGTTTTTGGTCAGTTGAAAACAGAGTACCTTCAGGGGTGAATAATTAAATGCATCATAGCACTGAATCCTCGAATTGTGTTTCAGGTCAGACCAACAAGCATCAACAAAAATGACATATGCACTATCTAAACAAACAATACAGTCAGACATAATGTGAAGCTAGTTAAACTCACCAACACTCAGCCTCTCGTCTTCAATAACAAAATCTAACAAATCCTGAGGTTGTTTAATACTAACAATTTTACTACCCCCAGCATTGTTATTCCACGATGCGCCACCTCCCATCCCATAACTCGGTCTAACAGGAGCCGCTGTACCTGCAGCAGCACCAGCACCATTCTTGTTATAATTGAAATACGCACTGTTGTTACCCTGTCCACGGCTGCTACGATCGTTACGGAAATTACGTCGTTCTTCTTCTTCGTTTATGGAGTCCAAGTAGGACCTGTTGGTTTGGTGCAGGCGTGTCGTTGGTTCCGAGCTGAGTATGCCGCGAGAACAAGTGGGGTTTGGGGTGAAAGTATTAGGTGGGGAGAATGCGGCAGTGTTGCATATTAGCAGTGGGAAGAAGAGCAGGCGCATTGTGATGTAGATGGTATGAAGAAGTAGTACAAATGAGATGAGGTCTCAGGTCTCAGTCTCAAGCTGTCTCTCGTCTCTCTCCTCTGTGGATTGTGGATTGATGGTACCTGTAAAAGTCAAGTTAGTTTCAAAGATAGATTCCAATTTCTGTAAGCAATTTTTGATAAGATAAGTAGAAACACTTTCAGATGTCAAAGGTGACAGACAAACACCTTCCAACTTCTCCCCAACGCGCAAACGCAAACACTCTCAACACACTCAACTTCAACTCCCTAGGTTCCCCCCCTTTGGTACCTTTTTTTGGGGGTACTTTTGGATTCAGACAATTTTCT
>JALLPH010000378.1:0-20953 GCA_036939855.1 Cyclotella choctawhatcheeana
TCAATCATGTTCCCTATGGATATGATGAATGATAATTTGCTGTTGAGATTGGATTTCATTGCCTGGATGTGACATTTGAAGGGTTAAGCATGTGTGATTGGCTTGCACCAAATTCTGTGCATTAGTCAAATGTCACACAATCTTGGTGTAAAACATGGATATAGGCCTCATCAACTTTGACTCCACTCGTGACTTAAAAAATGATTGGTGGTAAAATTTCAAACAAACTCTAATCTCAACCTTGTGTAGTCAGTTATCATACCATTTATGAGATATTGAAAGGGTCAAGCTGATGTAAAATGCTTGAATCAATCCAAACACACTCAATCTTGGGATTTATTGAAATGTAGACCTAAAACTGAAAATGTTACCACCCACAAATCAGAAGTCAAGGTGTTGTGATGGTTATATTACATGATGAATTCAAATCTCAACCATGTCCAACCATTGATTATAATCTGCTGTGTCAAGGTTTACTGTGTTTTAAAATACAGTCTTATCTGCATACCATGACAAACATACATCCATTAAGGGTATGTTGGTTTATTTAATGAATTTTTTCTACAGTAAAGGCGGCATATTTACTTAGGAATTCGTTGAAATCATACTGAATCTTAAGCACAGAGCAGCTTAATAATACATAACTCAACAAAGATTCAACAACCACAGTGAGCCACAATACTGACCGCTACCACAGCTATACTAACATTTCTCTCCACCGCCAACTCCACTCCACATCATATACACAAGCCTTTCTCCAACTGTCATCAGTGACAAATTTTGTTGCCACCAGCAGATCATTTGTAAAATATTGTCACAAGTCACACATAGAAATGAAATAATTAGTCTGCTAAGGATTCAGGGGAAGTGAAATTGTGGATTAGGTGGACGAAGTAATAGAAACCTTTTAAACTAAAAAGAGCGTGAATTCTTCCTCTTCAGGCTCAATTTGCTTCTTGCTCCTCTGTTGATGCTCACCAATCAACACAGAGTTGATTGATTGACAACCGTGACAGTAAACAATGCTCGTCGACTGCCAAAAGGCTCAATTAACATAATATCTAGACATAGACTTCGTACCTAATTTAGATACTACTTAGATGTAGGTAGATACCATACCATTGTACTAATTCCTCCGTAAGACAGAGCTTCTATCTTTTCCAAGTAAAAGCGGTAAGAGACGCCTCCACTCCCCACCGCCCACCGACCATCATCCCCTCATCTCATACACAATTTTTTAAGTGATCAACCATGTCCCACCGTAAATTCGAAGCCCCCCGCGCCGGCTCTCTCGGTTTCCTCCCCAAGAAACGAACCAAGCACCACTCCGGTCGCGTTCGCTCCTTCCCCAAGGACAATGATCCATCCGCACCCTGTCACCTCACTGCCTTTCGCGCTTACAAGGCCGGTATGACCCACGTCGTCCGCGGCGTCGACCGTCCCGGTGCCGTCATGCACAAACGTGAGGTTGTCGATGCCGTTTCTATCTTGGAGACCCCTCCCATGGTCGTTGTCGGTGTGGTTGGTTACCTCGAGACCCCCCGTGGATTGAGGACACTGACCACTGTTTTCGCCGAGCACTTGAGTGAGGAGTTCAAGCGTCGTTGCTACAAAAACTGGTACAAGAGCAAGCGTAAGGCATACTCCAAGTATGCCAAGAAGTATACCGAGAATGACGGCAAAGACATCGAGAAAGAGCTTGAGCGCATTGCCAAGTTCTGTAAGGTTGTTCGTGTTATTACTCACTCTCAAGTGAAGAAACTTGGACTACGCATCAAGAAGGCTCACATCATGGAGGTCCAGATCAATGGCGGTGCCGACGCCAAGGCCAAGGTTGACTTCGCCAAGTCCCTTTTCGAAAAGGAAGTCACCATCGACTCTGTTTTTGCCAAGGATGAAATGGTAGATGTCCTTGGAGTCACTAAAGGTCACGGATTTGAGGGAGTCACCACCCGATGGGGAGTTACCCGTCTTCCCAGAAAGACCCATCGCGGTTTGCGTAAAGTTGCCTGTATTGGATCTTGGCATCCTGCCCGTGTTTCTGACACTGTGCCACGTGCTGGTCAAAATGGTTACCACCATCGTACTGAGATGAACAAAAAGGTGTACCGTATTGGAAAGAAGGGTGACAATGCCTCTTGTCAGACGGATGCTGATTTGACCGAGAAGAGCATCACACCCATGGGAGGATTTGTTCACTATGGTACCATTAATGAAGATTGGATCATGCTTAAGGGTGCTTGTGTTGGTGTTAAGAAGCGTCCTCTTATCCTGAGAAAGTCTTTGATGAAGCATTCCAGCAGGAAGCATTTGGAGGCCACCGACCTCAAGTTTATCGATACTTCGTCGAAGCTTGGTCATGGAAGGTTCCAGACTGCCGAAGAGAAGGCCAAGTTTTTGGGTCCTCTGGCTTCCAAGCAAAAGAGTGTTTAAGGTTGAGTCGGTTGTATGTAGGTTGCTGCCTGTTCGCTATTTGGCAGTAGGCCTTGGGTTCTAGCTTTAGCTCCTCATTGATATTTAACATAACTGTATCAATAGTCTTGATTGAACCCTACCTTAACTACCGATATGCTCCGATTCATAAACAAAATTTGTTAGATTCATTAACAAAACTGCAGTGTCATTAGTAGGTAGACTTTAAAATTGCACTAGAACCTAAAAGAAGTATTTCATAACATAACATACACCTTCCACAGAAATGGTGTCAGGCCTCTCCTTAAACATGGCATGTACAATTTGCAAGATCCATTAAGCTCGCTTTCAAAAACACATTGGTCATTACACCGTAAAGAAGTTGATTCTCTGTCTTCATGCGCTCCATATCCTGCGAATCATAACAAAGAGTGTCAGCAAAAAATAATTTAATGCGTTAGTAACAAATCATCGGGGCACCATTGCACTCACCTCACGAGTAAACTTAGCGAGGACTGTAGCATCATCCTTTGCAACTGCATCAAATGTCCTGTACCTCTCCAATAGGAAGTCACAAAATCCGAAGATATTGCCAACCTTCATGAGGAAAAAGAAGATAGTTAAGTAATGTGTCATTCGTTTTGAAATACTGCAAATCAATGCTTACCTTCATGAAGGATTGAACAGTTGATGTATTTTCTTCCTTTTCTTCTCCCTCTGCTCCCAAAAAGTCTGACAGGTTAGTAGTACTTAGAGTTCGTCCTTTCTTGACACCAGCTCCAGAGATGATTTTTGTTGAACCAATATTCTTCGGGACTGCAATCTGGCCTTCGATCACCATATAAAACGAATCCGACTTGGTGTTGTTCTTGAAGATGGATTGCCCAGCAACACACCGGATCTGTTTGCAGTATTTCATAACATCCTTGATGATTGCCTCGTCTGCAGCGGTCTTATCTTTTCCCAACATATCCTTGATGAGTAATTCAACGGTGGTCTTGTGCTCCACTTCATCAGATGGCACATCGTGGAGACAGGTTAGCCTGCTATGTGGAATGTGATGCGTGACCTTACGAATCAGAGACCTTTCACAAAACTCCAAGGCCTGTGGTGTATGCAAAAAGATTAAGGAGGGGTCAGTCAAATTTCTCTAGCATGCACTTGTTCGTCATCCACAAGACTATTCGCGCACTTACCCCAAACAGTGTTACAAATAGAATCAACTTTCCATACACTGGTTGATCGAAATGTCCTTTTGCAAGGCACTTTCTCTTGACTTCCACTTCCTCGTCATAATGAAAAGCCACATGATGAGAGCGAAGCATCCATTCAACTCGAGGAAGTGCACCTGCAGCACAGAGGAAAATTCCTCGCTTTTCACATATCTTAGCTAGCTGAAGAAAGCAGCTTGTTGCAGAAGATGCATCTAGGTTGTGCATGGACTTTATTCAGACATAAAAAGCTCGACTGTTGGTTCTGAAATATCATTTAGAAATAAACATCACGTTCAGAGTTATTTGAACTTACGGTCATGTCCAGCACCACATACTCAGGTGGATGTTGCTTCTTAAGATTGAGATGGAAGTTGTGCTTCATCATTGGTGTCATCCTTATACTGGAAGATGAGTGAGGAGTTTGAGTGGCGATGTCCAACAATTCGTCAGAGGTAGCAGAGATACCTATATAGTAACAGTGAACAGAAGCATGTAAGAATAATAAAGGCTTTAAATAAAGTTGTAACATTAGGTCCAACCTACCAATGTCTTCCATGATTTCCTATAATAAAAGTGACAAAATATTGTTAGTAAGGAGGGCAAACACAATACATTTCATTTCGTCACACATTTCTTACCGTTAAGAGTTTCTGAGAGGATCCAAAGAAGACCGATCCTTTGATTTCAAGGGTAGCAATCTTGGGGTGATCACCATGGTACCCGTGTAGCTGAAGCACATTATAGTCTTCTTCGCACCAGAGAGCTCTTGAGCGTTTTATGACTCTAGTCAAGGAAGACACTCTGGCAGAACGAGGGAATAGATGGTTTCATTCTGTTATACTTCATAATATAGTCATGACTTCTGCAAGTGTTGATGTACTTACCTAGTAGTTGAGGCCACATGATCAATCAGTGCAACAATAACTCCAAAAAGTATTCCAAAATCCATACCAATGATTTGGATGGCGACAAAAGTGATGAGAAGAATCATGTACTCCATTAAGAATAGCTTAGTCCTGATCTCATATATCCACCTATTGTAAAGACATGACACACTGTTATTATGACTCTGATGCTTGGAACCATCAAGATGAGGCGAAAGCACTTACTCAAAAAGAAGGTCGTATCCGATGAAGATAAGAGTTGCACCAAGGAAGAATAAAGGCGCGATCTGAAGAATGTTTATGGTGGAGGCACAGACAAAAATGTACGCCATCATGATAAAAACAGCAATCCATCTAGAACGGCAACCGGTTCGGTAGGTGAAAATGGTCTGCGAGAAGATATAAGATCCTATCCAGTGTTGATTGAAAACAAATTAACGCAGGTCCGAGTCAAAATGCCACATATGCCACTTAATGAACTTACCAGTAAACCCAAATGAACAGCCTGACATCAAGTTTGAGATTCCAACCGTGACCATTTCTTTATTCGTATCGAGAGCTTCACCCATGTCCATGCTAAAGTAGAGATAAAAGAAATATAGAATGAGAAAGTTGGGGAGAACATCAGTGTCCTTTAAGACTGATGATGGGAATTTATTCTCACCTAACAGCAGCAATATCTAAACATGATGCAAAGGCCACCACAAAGACCATACCCACCCAAGTACCAATGCACCTCGTAACTAGACCCCAATGTACTAAGCTGAAATCGACAAGCTTAAGTAAATCACCGAATTGGACTGAAGGAGACACTTCTCCCACCCAGCCCATATCCCTTGCCTCTGGGAGAGTAGTTCCCGTTAGGTATATAATGATGTAGAAAACAGTGGGAATCAAAATCATGGCAGCCGGTAGAATTGCATCATTTGTAGCCTTCCTTGAGATGTAAGTAAGCAGCAAAGCCGCAAGCAAGCCTGGGGTAGCCAACAGACAGTTATAGGGATCGAGCATGTACTTCCAATCTGACAATTCCATCATGGACTCAGAGATGCATAGAGCCACACCAGCTTGCAAACAAAACCATCCTATAAATGCTAAATATCCACCAATTACCTGTTTGATACGGCGAATAGCAGAGTTTCTCCAGTTAGATATTGGTTTTGTCAAGTATGAAATCTTGATTATGAATCCATGACTTACAGGCATGGGCAAATAACTAACAATATCCAACAATTTAAACTTGCCCAACAGAATGAGCACCAACCCCAGTGAAGCAGTACTAAGAGGAAGAATCACAAGTGTGGTAGACACAATTTCATCAACTGTACCCCCATTGTCAAGGATAGTATTCGCAATATCATTTGCCATGGCTGACAGGAAAATCAGCCCGGCATCTTGAACAGTCCCAATGGCAAAGTCTAGAGTCGAGAACAGCGCAAACGCTAGTTGATGGACACACGAACTAAGGACCACTAGTTTGGATAGGGCTGCGACATGAGGGGCGAACGCAGGGTTGTTGAAAATCACGGAAGCGTATCCGTAGAGGCCGGGCACAGCAATAATCACGTTGATTGCGGCGTAGATGATATAGTGGAACATTGTGAAGGATTTTGCGTCTGATAAATAGAAAGATCTTTCGCAGTAAGTTCATAGTTCATACATCATGTCACATGTGCAATATGGAATCGAAAACCGGAAACCCCTAAACGTACCTTCTTTGGGAGGGCTGCTATGTCCATTCTTTTCCGGTTTAAGCAGAGGACTTCCCTCATCTTTAATGCCTATGGCAACATCAGTGGAACCGTATGCTGCTGCCATTGTTGTGTAGATTTTTGGGACAACGAGTACTTATATGTAGTAGAGTAAATAATAAGGTCCTCGCGCGGTCAAGATTTTGGATTTTTTGGGTTGATGTGAGAAATGAGAACTCTCAGTTCTCGATTTCATTACGGAGGTAAAATTGGTCTCCACCTACTCTAATACGTCAAAGATACCGATTACTTCCAAAAGATATCTTTAATTAGAGCAGTCGGGCCCCTTTGACCGACCCGGGCCGAGAAGGGCCTGCCTCCGCCCGCCTGCTGGCTCTCTTCAGCTCGATGGAAAAAAAATTAGATAACAATCAGAAAAGATCTTTCTCTACTCCTGTCTTTTCTGTTTGACTGAATAAATACAGCTAACGTGAGGAGATCCTCATTGGATAACATTATCATTCAAGAGGGGGTTGCAATTATTGGAAAATGTTACGGTTTTATAGCCTTCGAAAAGATACTTGAGTTTGCATTGGCCAATTCCTAAAAATTTATTGATGACATTTTCATTCGCCGATCAGATTCATGGCAGATGCACCTTGTAGTATTATCATATCTTCTTTCAAACTTCATCTACCCCAAAATGCATCCATAAAACTACCCCCAGTCTTCTCATGATACGTATTATAAAAACTAGACGCTACAAACACCCAAAAGAATCCAGGAACAGCCAGCCATGCAGCATTACCTAATTCATTTTTAACTGACGACAGCCCCACCTCTTCAGGAGACACTACTACAGCTTCTGTATGAGTACTCGGTGAAAATAAGGTGACGTATAACGTACTCCCCGTTGGTATTGGATCGTTCAAGCCATTCAACGGCAACTTTACGATTGACTGTGTTTCTTCATTGAATGATTGAGCATATATCGACTGTAATTCATAAGATGTATTCTCGTAGATTCCTAAATCCGGATTGGATAATTTGCAAACTACCATATCCCCAACTTCTATTGTATCTTTGAATGCCGAAGATTGAAATCCTCGCAGATCTCGTCCGAGATTATCCCTTGGATTGTAATTATTGTCTTCTTTTTTGTTTGACATGCAAATAGTATCTGTGTTGCATTTTTGAGAGCCTTGTTGTCTTGTCACAAATTGTGTGAGCGAGTTGCTGAATGCAACAGTAGGCGAAGTGACTATCATTAATGATGTCATCACATAATATATTATGCAAGTCATGTTGTGTTTTCTTTTTCTTTCCTTCAGGGCGATGGTTTCTGTATTCAATGTGGAATGAATGGCAAAGAAATTTGTCACGGCTTGCTAATATACAGTTTTTGCTAGAGGATGTATTCATGCCAGCTCTAAAATAAGGCTCTAGAGAGGAATAGAGTCATCATAATAATAAACAGGGTGAAAGTTGTATGGTATGGTTATGGTTATGGTAGAGATCCATCCGTCATCTTCTTGGACTTTGGAAGGATATTTCAACTTGAGCTTTCTGTTCTCAAACCCACCACGTTTGCAGGCCGGCCTTTTCTTTACGTAGGAATCAGTAGCTGATCTCGACATCCGAATTCTTTACCTCCAAAGTCATGTCACGAGGACATCAGATGAGAGACAAACACACACCCAAAACTGGTACACTACTTCATAAAATACAAGGGATCTGGGATCTGGGATCTGGCGAGATTATCAACTCCATCAAATTAATCATTGCAATCGAAATCATCAATTCAATCATCATCAGTGCACCGTATTGATTCATTGAAACACTAACAGTGCCAATTATTTCTTCTCCTTCGTCTGTTCTTCAATCAGAGCCTGACGGAGAGGAACATGCGTGCGACGATGGGCACAGACTGGGCAAGAACTCCCCCGGCAATCACAAGAAGTAGCGCATGCCGCTCGAGTCCATCCCGTCGTAAATGCCAATACCGACAGCCTCCTCCAATCCTCTTCCCCCAAAATGGCAAATCGAGCGGTGAAAGCGTTACAAGCACCTCCCGCTTCTCGCTTGGCACATCATCAACATCATGGATGCCGTTCAAGAAGCGCCGTTTGTCCACACGGTCCAAGCAGCCGTATGTGGCCTCCTTCTCCAATGCCATTAGTCGGGATGAACATGATAAAAACTGTACCGTTAATACAGGCATGGCCCCGCTGCTGGGAATGCCAACCTGTTCTCCCTCACGTAAAACACGATCACCGTTAAAGAAGTTCAAGAATGGAGATGGCATTATGCCAAGTAGTAGCATTGGTAGCCCCTTTAAAATTGGGAAGAAATCAGAAAGTTATGGCGAGAATAATACTAAGTCATCCTCAAGACGTACGCGGTGGAAACGCAAGATGAGAAAGTCACTTCCATCGAAATTCAACATCAGCAGTCATCGTAGCTATGATTCATTCTCAAGCTCCAGAAATAACCCGAGTCCATTCGATGCCAGTGTTATGGAGTATACATATGATTTCCATGATTGGGACGAGGGTGCGTGTTTCCTCCCGTCATTGAATGATTTCAAGAGCTTGGATTTTGTTGATGGAACTACTACTGAATCGATGCTGATGAGTTCGAGTACAACTTCCTCTTCTTCGGAATGCACGCCGCCACCGCCACCTCCGCCTCTTCCTTCAATGGAACCTTTCTTTGTCCCGTCTTTTCATCTCCAAAGGCTTGATGTAGCAATGGAAGATTGCGTTAATGAGTCGACACCGAAAGCTTCTAAAGAAGTTATCAAAGTCCCACCTGTCAATAAGACCTCAGACGAATTAAGCAGGGAACATGTACTGTCAGCATGCGACAGTATGAAGTTCTTTGAGTCTGTTAATTCCACATCTTTGACAGTGTCTACTGACAACTCATTCAAAAGACAGGATGTGGCTGGCATGAACCATAAAGAAGATTTAGATTCGTACAGTCAGTGCAGCATGCCTTCTGTTGGTAGTGATGCAGGTACTGGTTGGAATGAGCCTGATCTAATCACTGCAAATTCTGAATCTGTAAATCAAAAAGAAGTGTCTGATTCTGTCATCGCATGGACCTTGTTAGGAGCTGTAATGGGATCTCCAGCACCAAAGTCAATGCTTCGAGCTAAAAAGATGACAGATGGTGTAAATTTATGGCAGGACAAAGCAGCGAAGATACTTGATACCATTGATGATAGTGTTGACGAAGGTGTTCCTTTAATTGCCAGTGAGGAAGCCAACACATGTGATGAAGTCAATATTGCTAATGACGAAGTCAATCATACACATCATTCTATCCCGGAGCCTCTTCAAGAATTGAACACAACTTACCAACCTCCTGATCAGCAAACAGAGTACGACGACCTTTCTATTCCTGGCATCTCTGAAGACTATCTTACGGCAATGGAAGCCCCAGATACACAAAATGCCGAAGATGCTGCCAATTCCACACTCGCATGGAGTGCATTGACGATGCTCCTTGCTTCACCTGCACCATCATGTATTGTGCAAAGGAAAGAAAAGAACGAGCCAAAGAATTTGTGGGCTAATGATACTCAAGATGAAAGTGACGAAATTGTTTCCTTAGTTGCCTCCGAGACTGACGGACATGATGATAATTGCAGCCTTCCACATCATGGCAGTGAATTGAGCCTTTCTGGCCTGGATCTTACTGATTCACCTGAGCAACTGAACAATAAAAATGACACTGGCTCAGCAATAATGTGGGCAGCATTGTCGGCACTACTTGCTTCTCCTGCACCATCTTGTGTACGCTCAAAGAAGGAACAACACAATGAGAACTTGTGGGCAAATGATTGTGCTAGTTTTGACGATGACATCATATCCTTGGCTCAATCAGAGACTTCCCAGAAAGACGATGTATCAGTAGGTGACCTGAGCTTGTCTGCTCTCCAAATTGACGCAGATGTGTCCCAAGTTAATGACTCAGATGCGGCAGCGCCACGCTTAAAAACAGGAGATGTAACGAATTCTACCATCATGTGGGGAGCTTTGACGGCATTACTCGGATTCCCTGCACCATCTTGTGTCATGCAAAATGACTCTCGTCAAGTGAAGAATTTGTGGGCAGATGGATCTTCCGATGAAGGAGACGATCTGTTTTCTCTACCTGATTCCGAAGCTGATGAGGATAGTGTCCCCTCACTTCTTGCTGATTCTCAATTCGACAGTGCTCCTCCTAGTCCATTAATTCACAATGCATTGTCGTTTGATTCAATGCCATCACCTGATCGAGTGAATGCAACAATGAAGTCATTTATTGAGTGGAAAATGTGACAAGATTCTATTTGTAAAGCTGAAAGTTGATGCAATAGATTAAAGACCACCACCCAAGAGTCATGGAGCCACATCCTGATCAACTATTGTTCTGTTTGGCATTCATCTGTTGCAGAGCTTGTCAAGATTAATACTGAGCTCACGTACTATGATTGCCACACCATCATGCTAATTTAAAACGCCTATTGCTAGCAAAAATGTAATGATTATATTGTTATTCACATAGCTCTCTTCAGCAATATGGGCGATCCCCACTCCATTCATGCCACACGACATAAAAATATCTACAATGAAACGAAATATATACTATCTATTCAACACGAAATCATTTAACACAAGAATTTTCATTATGGGACTGACATTGATCTTGTGGACTGACTCTACGCCATCTCTAGCTCACTTTCACCATCATATGCTATGAATTTAGTCGAGGAATTGGTGGTGTTGTCGACACTCACAGTCTCATCAATACTAGGAAGCCTCGCAATTGATGAATCATAATACGACATTGGCATTGTTGTGTTGGTGGTATCTCCAATACTAACTATCTCTTCATCAGGGGTCTCATCCGAATTTGGTAGCTTCAAAGTAGTTTTTTCATCACAATACGGCGAGTCCAAACTAGGGAGCTCCTCAATAGATTGGGCTTCAGGCTCAGTTTCAGGAGCAACTTGATTTCCTTTTGGTTGTGTGACCGACTGAGGTTCTGGACTGCCTTCCTTTGTAACTCTGCCGATACGATTATATGGGTTCCATTTAGGCGCAGCTAGGAGTAGTACACGTAGAACGAATTGAGCCGGAATAACACCAGCGCCCACGGCAATAGCAGCGTATGCCACACCATTGATAATATTGGGTTCGAATGTATCTGTAATGCTTTCTTTTGGATCTTGCAACTCGACATATATCCATCCCAATGCCCAGGAAAGCACGCCTGCAATTGTCCAATTAGGTCTAGGGACATTGAACAGTACCCAGACAGAGACAGCGTGAAGCACGGCAATTGATACGATTGCAACGGCGAGTAGTATGTCGGCACTAAGTTCCAACTCAACAGCGTACACATTCCCGTTCAACAAAGATGCAGCCGTGATCCACCCTGCGTGTAGTGCAAATGGAAATCTCAAGAATAAGAATTCTCCAATGAAGGTCCCGTCTGAGTTGGTATAGTATTGCGAGTATAGCAATCCCATCAGTGAGAGCCAGAGACCCAACATGCACCCTAGCGAGGCGGGTATCATTTCATATGCGAAAGTTACAGTCCATCCGATTTGCAAGGCGCTTGCGAGGCAATACCAATATCCCACGCCCTTTTGTACCATATCAACTGAACGATATGGGGGTAACATCTGAACATCATAAGGTTGAATAGAACTATCGTTGTTAGATTATGATCATTAAGTCATTTGCAATTATATTATTATCTCACCTGAATAATGGTAAAGAGAGCCTGGAAGCCAAAGATAATCGGCCAAATAAGAAACCCAGTTGTGTTTGGAGTAACTAGCGTTTGATACTTCTCGCTTAGTTCTTGATTCGTCGGTGTATCTAGCCAACCTAACGTTCCGATTCCAAATGTCACCGCTGTATTACCGGCAAAGGCGATCAAATTGAGTATGTTTTTGAAGTTCATGCTTGTTGAGGTGCTCATGGTTTTCTTTTGGTCTATCGGCGCTGCAACTAATGGATTGATATTGTTCTGTTGTCTATGAGTTTAGATTTGTGAAGGTAGCGTTTGTTTAGTTTGTCGCCGGATAGAGAAACGGGTCTGCTGTCATCGTCTCACCGCCGCACGACAAATCAAAGTCCCCCAAAAGAGGGAAATTTTCGTTGGACCGTTCTCTCTTCTCTCCGTTCACAGTTCACAGTTCTCTGTTCCTCACAGATCATCTCAGTCCCGCCACATACAACAGATCTTGATCTTGGAGGTAGGAGTAGAGGTACCATAAATACCATAGGTATGTAGAGCATACGAAGCAGCCGCTGTGTAATAAGATTTTTTTTGTTTTTGGGTAGACACAATGACACAACCCAACACAACCACAACTCACAACACCAACACCATCATCATCGAATCATGACAGATCATGACATGATGAACAGAGCTGAAAGTCTCTCTCTCTCAAAATTGATCAGCAGCATCATCTTCATCTCTAGCCTATGTAGCATGACATGAGTAACTGAAGTGAAACATTATTGAAGTTTCAGTTGTTAATAATTGAGAGATATGGAGGACTAAGACCGCACACAGAAAACAATGGAGCCCATCATCAAACCACAACCTACCCAAGCACCCACCAAATTATCCACCAATAGCAACCCCACCACACCCCGCATACCCCTCACGGGCCCCGGCTCCGGCAAACCCATAGACACCCACCCCTTCTCACGCGGCTCCGTCATCGAGGTCTCCTATTCCCACGCCGACCCCGACGATTGGTTCGACGACACCCCGGACTCCATCTACCTATGCGATATTATCGATCGCGTCCCATTGGCCGAGAGCACCTCCAAAAACGCGTCGGATTGGAAGTATTACGTCCATTACCGCGAATTGAATCGAAGGATGGATGAATGGATATCGAGCGAGCGGATCGTAAGTCCTCCCAGTGTGGGGAATGCCAAGGCACGGGCGTTGAGGAAGAAGAGGGAGGAGGAGGAAAGGGAGTTGGCGAGACGGGAACGGATGAAGGACGAGGAGAGGAGGGCGAGTTTACTGATGGCCACGGCCGGTGCGTTGTCAAGTCGATCTATTGACGTTGTGAGCGGTGAAGAGGATATTATTAGTTTGACAGCGGAACAGCGACGGAATTCGTCGAGGAGGAATTTGTTACGACGTGCCGCTTCGGGTGATAGCAGTTCTGATGTTTTGTTAGATGCCGTTAGTTCACAATTGTTGGCTGAGGGGGTTGAAAGTCGTTTGACTAGGAGACAACGTCGTAAAACCGAGCACGGAGATGGAATTGTGGCATTGCCAGAAAGTGTAGCCAATACTACAACTCAATCCGAAGAACACATTGCCATGGATGTTGTCACCACTCTTACGGCCCCTACATTAGATGAACATGAGGGAATGGATGAGGCTGCACTAAAAGAACACGAGGAGGTGACCAAAATAAAGAATGTGGCAAGATTAGAGTTGGGTCAGTATCAAATGGATACATGGTACTTCTCCCCGTTGCCCAAAGAATTCGTACCTGGAGGAATGATCGATGTGTTGTATGTAGATGAGTTTTCATTGAATTTCTTTACGAGGAAGATAGAGTTGCAGAGGTATCAAAAGAGAGAATTACCTAGAGGAAGGAGACATCCTCCGGGCAATGAGATTTATCGATGTGGAAATTTGAGTAGTGAGTTGTTCCATGTTTGTCATTATTGACGTCTGCAAATACAATATCCACACCTTTTACTGACATGCAAGTGTGTTCCTTTTCTTCGATCAAGTGTTTGAGGTAGATGGCTACGAGCAACGAATATACTGCCAAAATCTTTGTTATATTGCCAAACTATTTCTAGATCACAAGACATTGTATTATGATGTAGACCCTTTTCTTTTCTATGTACTCTGTGAGGTTGATGATAGAGGTATGTCTAAGATATTTTGGTTTCGTTAACTTAATGTGAGAATGCTATAGCCTTTCTAACATCTATTTGCTGCTGCGTTTCAATCAAGGCTATCACATGGTAGGATATTACTCAAAAGAAAAGTATTCAGATGTCGGTTACAACCTGGCCTGCATCCTTACATTCCCTGCACATCAACGTAAAGGTTATGGTCGCTTCCTGATTTCATTCTCATATGAACTCAGCAAAAAGGAAGAAAAGGTTGGATCACCCGAAAAGCCCATGTCTGACCTTGGTCAACAAGCTTACATCCCATACTGGACCAGCACAATTGTTGACTTTTTATTAAATCAATCACCCGACAGTAAGAGTCTGAGTATCATGGACATTGCAAAGAAAACATCCATCATGGCAGATGACATCATATTTGCCATGAATACTCTTGGTATACTCAAATTTGTCAATGGAGTATACTTCATTTCGGCAGAAAAGTCTATGTTGGAAGACTTGGCGAAGAAGCACCCCATAAAGGAACCGAGAGTTGACCCAAGTAAATTGCATTGGACTCCATACTTGACGGATGTGAAGAGAGATAAGTTTAGCATCAGCAGCAAGAAACCTTCTGTGGAGGATAACACTGCTGTGTGAACATGCTCTTTGGCGTAGGTTGCATTTCTAACTTACATAATTCATTGTACTTAGCTAATAGTACATGAACTCCTTGCATGAATCACACACACTAAGATGATAGATCTTTAGTATCATGCATCAGTTTCACCTTGAGTTAGATCACCTCCAAAGCTTAAATACATGCTCGAACTAGTCTCCTGGGTGATCTCAGCTTTTCTTAAAACCACAAAGCTTCCGCTGATGATTCGCGCAGCTCTTTCTTTGCATTACATAGCTTAATCAAATCATAAATATTAGGAACCTAATTATGTTCTTTTTCTTATTCTTATAAGATCCACAAAACCGAACAAACTGAAGCCCTCCAATGAAATAACAAAACAAAACTTTGGTGTTCTTGATAACTTACTTTGAGCTATTGAGATAGTCATCAAGCAAGTCAGCGAGATTCACTTCGACTGCAGTCATTGGGCTCGTGAAATCAAGGATGCTTGGCATAATATCTTCCAGCAGCAAACTAGGATGGCTCTCTGTAGACAATCGGCTCTGTCGGGTGACTTCGTATGAAGCTCTGTGTGCTTGCTGACTGGCATCTGACTCAAATAATGAGCAACTTGGTGATGCATTGCCTCTCATGGCAGCTTTCCATGATGTTAAAATGGAATAGTACATGAAAGGATCAGCCGATTTCAACGATGCCATATCTGAAACAACCAGAACACTAATACTTGTGTGCTGTCTCTCAGGGAATGTTGGTACTGAAAAGGCTTGAGAACAGCTTGAATTGGTTGAGAATGAGGATTGCTCTTGTTTCATGCTTTGTGATTGAGGTGGAAGGCACATTTGAATTAGAATTGGTCAGGAGGAATTCTTTTTTATGAGTTGAAATTGTGAATGAATGCGAAAATACTATATTTGAATACTTATTCAAACAACAAGGGCATCTGTTTTGTTCGGGTCTTGGAATTATGATCTTTTTCTCTGTGCAAATGACTCCAAACGGCACTACAGGCTCCTTATGCAGAGTGATACCAAAAATATCCTTTATAAATATATGCTTGAACTTCGCTGCAATGACCTGTCCAACCTCAACAGTAGTACAGTGTACTCAAAACTTGTCTTCTGAATTCTATGAACTAGACCTTCAACTAGGGGACTGCTGGTAACTTTAACTTCTCTTCAACGATCTTAGGATTTGCTCCTCTTTATGATATGCTTGAACTTCGCTTCAAGGACCTGTCCAGGTGTACTCAATAATTTCCCCAGAACAGAAATATGTCTATGAACTATGACCTTCAACTGGGGGACTGTGCGGGGCTGGAAAAACAAAATTCACCCTGCAATGACCTCAGAGTAAGATGATATCTTCTCAATCTGTCCCATTTGGGATTAGCATTTGCAGCCTTCATCATAAGCTGGGATTTTTATTACTTAATACTGGTTAAGACGTCCAAACATCGTCTCCTTCCATAAAGTCTTCACTGAGATCAAAATCTTCATCCAACAAATCCCACCCCCCATCATCATTGAATTCTACCATTTCATCTTTGTCCATCAACATGTAACCTCCCTTCCTGAATGGAGTCCATGGTATCTCTTCATCGTCATCAATATCTTTTGAATCCAAAAGCATACCTCTTGGACTTTGATCTTTCTTTGCCCTCTCCTCTTGATACATTGCATCCTTCTCTAACAGATCTTGCGGGATGTATGGGTTTGTCTTTCCAGGTGAGAAGTCAAAATCATATTCATCAATCATTACAAGATCACTTTCCATTGCGCCGCGAGCAATTAGTTCATCCGCAATTCCAAGAGCTTGCAGTTGTCGTCCAAATCTTTCCACCGCTTCTGGATACTCCCAATGTGTCATTTTTGCTATCTGTTCAATATAAGGGCCTTTCACTCTCCATTGGCCAGGATAGGCGGGATCTGAAATAATCTCTGTAGAGAGAATTTTCAGCAGCGAATGAAACGGTTAAGCGATAATTGGTCTGTGCACATAGTACTGACTGTAAAAGACTTACCATAATCATCACTGTCCTGATCGAGTGCAGCCTGAGAGAAGTCTACTTCTGCCATCAACACGTCGTCTTCTAGACCTCCCATTTCTTCGATTTTCTTTGCTTTTTCTGCCTCGACAAACTTCTTGAGCCGGGCCATCAACTCTTGCACATTAGCTGTAGTTGCAGCTGAAATTGTCATAACTCTTGAATGCCCAGCCGCCTCGCGAAGTTGCTCTAGTAACTCTTCTTCTTTTTCACGAACCTCAGGGACGTCAACTTTATTTAATACTACCACTTGTGGTTTCTTACCTAACATTTCATCATATGATTTCAATTCATTGTTGAGTACATTAAAGTCCCCAATTGGATCTTCAGATGTGCCATCAACGAGGTGCAGCAAGACTTTACACCGTTGTACATGACGCAGGAAAGAAAACCCCAATCCAGTACCTTGAGATGCACCCTCAATCAGTCCGGGAATGTCACATAGCACAAGTCCTGAGCTATCCTCGCCCAAATCGCAAACACCCAAGTTAGGAGTGATAGTAGTGAACGGATAATTGGCAATCTTGGGCTTGGCAGCAGAAGCAACTGACAACAAAGTACTTTTGCCTGCATTTGGCATACCTAAGAATCCAACATCAGCCACAAGCCGTAGCTCCACGCTAAGCCATCTTTCTGCTCCAGGCTCCCCATGCTCACAAAATTTCGGAGCAGTACGCCTATGCGTCATGAAGGCAGCGTTGCCCCTCCCTCCTCTACCGGCCTTGGCAACTATTAACTGTTCGCCATCTTTCCTCAATTCTCCCGCAACCTTCTGTGAATGTAGCTCTCTCACAATAGTACCACACGGTACTCTAACGAACACATCATCACCATTGACTCCATCTCTATTCTTCCCCGTACCATTCTTACCACTTGCCGCTCGGACATGTATCCTACTCCTCAACCCCGCCAATGTATTCAATGATTCATCTGCTAAGAAGTAGACACTTCCACCATTACCGCCACGACCTCCGTATGGTCCACCCATGGCCTCACCCTTCTCACGTCGAAATGCGACACAGCCGTTACCGCCTGAGCCTGCCGTGACGTGTACGCGTGCCGTGTCGAAGAATTTCCATTCAGGCGGGGGTTGTTGCTTATTGTTGTTTGATTTGTTGGCGTTGGTACTGCTTCCTCCTGCATTGGCGGCAATCTTCTTGGCAGCTAATGCTTTACCTCTAGCCTCTTCAGCTTTGATTGTGTCGGCATCTTTTTCTACCGCCGAGAATAGCAGTGTTGGTTTGTTGTGTTTGATTTGTGTACACCTAACTGATGAAAAGGATGTCCCTGAATGAATATGTAACAGTAATACAACAAACACGGATAGTATGCAAGGTGCCTGTCTAATTTGTTTGTTTGTTCTTCTATGGCATGAAACATCATGTATTTGTGCTTGGTGTGTTCGGTTTAATCGTTTCATTTTTTGTCTATGCTGTGATCAACACGGAAGTCTACAGCGGCTTGCTATGATGTAGTAGCTCAAGAGAAATCTGGATTCTGGGGGTGATGATTGATGATTGATGTGATTGATGATGGGTGGTGGGTGGTGGGTGGCGGGTGGACCCGGTGCCCGGTGTGATTATGATGTGATCTGAGTGTTGTCGCGCCACTTTATTTTGTATGTAGATCTGTGTGTTTGACAGTTGACAGTATCTAGGTATGTATCTCTAGGCGGCAAAAACATCTCCATTGAATGTAGAATGTATTTTTTGTAGGCGCCCACTCTAAATCACTAAATTTCAATAGAAGAAGAAAAAATCTCTTCGAAATCATCAATCATTCATCGCTATGGTAGCTTTCCACATCATGTCGAGTGCACGTCTAACGTCTAGTACATCTCAATGGCAACGAAAGAACACTTCTATTCACCTCATAAATCAAAAGTTTCAAACCCCACATCGATCATTTCACTGGTCATAACATTCACACTCCACATCCAGGTCATCGCATCTCTCACAGAAAACATAACTATGTCGAAACTTCGCACACTCAAACAAATCCTACCCCAAACCCCCCGTCACTGGGTTGGAGATGGATTTCACGTACGTTACTCATTAAACTATTGTTGTTTCTTTATCAGAGCCATTAACCAATAATCTATTTAATATTTTTCGAAAGGTTCATCCCGTATTTGCATCCAAAGCCTTCACCGACGAACTCTCCCCCTTTCTCATGTTTGACTACGCACCACCCACTCACTTTGAGCCTTCCCGTCATCCACGAGGCGTGGGTCGACATCCTCATCGCGGTTTTGAAACTGTCACGGTGGCATTTCAGGGAGAGATCGAACATAAAGATTCCACTGGGAACAGTGATACTATAAAACCTGGGGATGTGCAATGGATGACGGCTGGACGAGGGATTATACATCAAGAGTACTTCAGTGATGAGTTTAGTAAGAGTGGCGGAACATTGGAGATGTGTCAATTGTGGGTTAATCTGCCTGCGAAAAATAAGATGGTGAAGCCGGGATATCAGCCAATTTTGGAGAAGAACATCCCTAGTGTTGAGCTATTTCCCTCCTCTGAAGACGGTGAATGCGCAACTACATCAGAATCTATTGGAAAAGTAAGAGTGATTGCTGGTTCATTCCAGGGCACTAAAGGGCCGGCATCCACATTTTCTCCTGTTGAATTGTGGGATGTCATACTTCCCAAATCAAACAATATCGTTGATTTACCATTTCCAGAAGATTACAATTGCATAGTGTTTGTGAGAAGAGGTAAAGCCAGTATTCTGGATGGGAGTGTGAATGAAGTTGGGCCTCAGTCTGTAGCATTGATGGAAAAGAAGGGTGGTATTCTTCGTGTGAGAGGAGATGCAGATGATACAAGCTTGCTGGTTATGGGAGGCTTGCCTTTGAACGAACCTATTGCCGCCAGAGGTCCTTTTGTTATGAATACATGGGATGAGATTTCCCAGGCCAACCGAGATTATCAATTTGGAAATTTTGGTTCATGACAATCGTTAACTTTACACTTTACACTTTGTTATTTTTAAGTTTAGTACCAGAATACACGGTAACATACTTTTAGAATAGTCAAGTCTAAAGCACGAATTTCAACGAATTTTGAACTATTACCACGATTCAAAATACAATAACAACTGCGACGAACACTATGGCAACTCTGCATCTGCCCCTGGACCATCGTAACTTGTAGCCTTATCATCCAATAGCTTGACGTATTCCATCATACCCGGGAAAGCATCCAACACTCTTTCATAATATGACTTTATCCCTTCAGGAATAGCCTCCCAAAACTTCTTCCTGCCCTTGAACAAAGTAATTAGTGGAGCCACAGCTAAGTCAGCGATTGTAGGAGTATCAGAAAAACAGAATTTCATCCCATTCAAGAATGTCTTTTCAATCATTGGAAAGTGAACATCCATCAACTTTTTGAATTGAATCTTTGCCTGATCTTCACAAACATCAACTCCGAACATCATGTAAACTATGTGAAATATGTCCGGATAAAAGGATGAATTCCTCCAGTCCATGACCATGTCAACCTTTCCTTTCTTCTCCGCATCAGATGGATATAGATCTCCTTTTGTGTCGAATATATTGCAGAGACATCTCATTACTGCGGAAGATTCCCAAATGGCAGATCCGTCCAAGAACTGAAGTGTGGGACAACAATGGGCAGGATTCATCGCAATGAATTCAGGCGTACGAGTTTTGCCCATCGCATCGATAATTTGAACAGTATGGAGGTTGAGATGCTTGACTATCGCGAGAGGACCATGAGAGTTGGCAGCTGTTGAAACAAGAGACACGAGATATAAGGTGTGCATGCAAATGCCAAACGTTAAACGTTAGTGTTAGATATATTTAACAAATCGATGTAGGTGATCATATTATCGTCTCATATCATTTATGTTGGCAGGCTATATGTAGCAGACAGCCGGTACAAATAGCGGCACATGCACTTACAGATAGGAATCACATGCAGCTTCATGGTTGGGGGAAGGTGGAAGGTGGTAAGCTAGTGTTCAGATATCAGATATCAGCTATCTGTTATTCTCTGTTTTAGCGTATGCGAGCTCTTCCTTATGCAATGCAGGGATGATACAAGGGGGGCACGGGGTACGGGGTGCCCTGGCAGATTACAATGGTGAAAAGATATAATATGACCGCAAGATGACTGCGAGGACTTGCATGGACATGCAAAGTATGCGACAATG
>JALLPH010000379.1:0-20917 GCA_036939855.1 Cyclotella choctawhatcheeana
GCCCCTCCAAAGTCCTGCAACTTCACTTTGGCGTGAAATGGCCGGATCACTGAGTGAATTTTTTTTCGCTCACTAATGCAGCTAAACTATTAATGTATGATATTCTCACAAATGAAGTTCTGAATTCCTAAGAAGTTTTTAGGAATCAAAGAGTAGATGACTGTTGATCGGTCAATAACCTATTTTGCATTAATGCTAGCATTATACCTTGTCATTTTGTATCAATCCGAGGAAAAGGAGTGCAATATTGTGAGTTTTAACATGAATTAGTACCATAATCACATTACACAGGGACATCTTTGTTGTTTCAAATTTAAAAATATTGAACTCTTGACTCTTGCACTTGGCTCATTCTAAGTCCTACAAGAAACAGCATCTAGTTTTTCCTCAGTTGCATATTTGCTAAATGAATAAGGTATCAAATTAATTAGATCAGGGTAAAAACTTAAGCACCGTATTTTATGGACTATTTTAACTATGTGCTGTACCATCAATACACTTTCACTTATGGAGGATGGGGCGTATCGATATTGCCTATCTACTTCTTCATACATTTTCCCATACCTTTAAACCTGGCAGGAATAAGCCTTGTTTTATTGAAGGCAGAGATAGATCAAGAGAGATCCTCACTTACATCAAATAAAACTTGTCCGAATAAGATAAACTGCGGCGGCATCATACGGTTACAGTACAAATTTTCTTCAATTGACAGCGCATATACTCTGGAATTAACAATCATCTATAGATACTACGACTACTACTCAACATCAACATGAACAACAACAACACAACATACAATGAATAATAATATTTTGGAATGTGTCCCTTTACCATTCTGTTGGGTTGCCAATTTTAAGAAAAGTGCTGGTTCATATGTAGAATTAACAACATTTTTTTCTGTTCTCAGTGTGATTTAAAATTCAAAAGTTATACTTTATGTGTCAATATAGCAAGGTTGGAATGATATGACGAGTCTTTATGACTAATAGTCCTAAAATAATGATTCATGATTCATTGCTTTATCGTTATCACTCTAGTACACTCAAAAATTGTCTAGATCTTTTCTGTTTTCGTTGTAAGTGTAAAGCATCATTGGATTAGGCAACTGAAACACAAAGTAAACCTAAATCTTTTAAGCCAAAGTAGAGCATCAAAATACAAAATAGTGGGTACAAGTTTGGAGAGATGACTCAAAGGGTCTGCCCTACCCCTACTTTGCACTCTTTCTCCCGAAACAAAAAAAAACATCCACAAACCTACAGAACTTCTTTTTGACACCTTCATATAGGTGCCCCTTGTTCCTCTTTTCTTCTCTCTTTGCTCATGAACATTCAGCGCACAGTGAGGGTACCTTTCTAGTAGGAGTCAAGCGGTTTGGAGTGTCATTTATACAATTTTTATGCCCTCAGCTGTCAATATTGGTCCGACTCTCATCGATTGATAGAAATTTGGTTCTATTTGTAGCAGAGCAGTAACATCAATTTGGTTATATAGCTTTAGTTCGATGTAATTGGTATTCTATGGTAATCGGGTTACATATTGAATTTCATGATTATGCTTTTTCTGTAGAGAGCCTATTGGTTCAGTTCCACGTAATTGGTACCTGGAACCTAATCTTACCTTACGTACTAATAGAGTAATAATTTTTGGAGGAAAAGACTACTACCTCTTCAGTTTGGGGGGCATAATCTTGAGCCCCCGAGAAATTAGTTAGTAAAGTTGCTAACTTCGCCCCAGAATACCAGATTTTTGCCTCCTACATAATTTCAATTTTGAAAGGTCTCAAATAAAACGCGAGGAGCTTTTTTCGTCACTGCCCCATCCACAATCAACACAATATTGACAATGAAGCTCTCCATAGCTCTTTTGCTAACAAGCCTGGCGACATGTTCCGCCTTTTCGCCGTCTTCAAGAAATTCACTGTTAAGAGATTTGCGTGAGATGAGCATGGCTCCGCCTCCTGGTACTGGACGGGGTGGAGCCGCAGAGCCGGAATACAGCAATTCTGGTGCGTTTTGACATGTCCTGATGGGGCACCCCCTTTCTCCGATGTTGTGCGTTGATTCGGTCGTGTAATTTGATATTTTCAGAAGTGCTGCTATTCTGGAGATAATTCTGCTCCTGTAGTGTCATTGCTTTCTGTGTTCTTCCTCTCCCTCACCGCTCTGATGGGGCATGGAAATATTAATTCTCTTTTCTCTGTATGCAATATCTTATTCATCCCAATCGTGTTAGATCTTGCGATTGTTTGAAGTTTTTGATTTGGTATATTGCGTAATCAATCCCATCATCTCATTGTGACCTTGATTATCTTTTGACCATGCATTACACCAAACAGCACAAGCCCAAATCGGCCCCCCACCCGACCTCCCCTCCCTCCTCCTTCACAACCGCATAGTTTACATCGGTATGCCCCTCGTCCCCGCCGTTACCGAACTAGTCATTGCCGAACTTCTTTACCTCAACTATGAAGACCAGTTTAAACCTGTTACCATGTACATCAACTCTTCTGGTACTACAACGGCACAAGGCCAAGCAGTGGGGTTTGAAACCGAGGCATTTGCTATTGCCGATGTTATGAAATATATCCGACCCCCCGTAGATACTATTGCTATTGGACAGGCATTTGGAGCTGCTGCAATGATACTCAGTCAGGGTCGTAAGGGCGGGAGGGCAGCATTACCAAACGCTACTATTCGATTGAATCAGCCAAAGTCACAGGCACGGGGACAAGCTAGTGATATTGCTATCCGGGCACGTGAGGTGGCACATAATCGACGTACCTCTTGCGAACTTATTGCTCAGGCTAGTGGTAAGCCCCTCAGTACGGTGATTGATGATTGTGCACGAGTTAAATATTTACAGCCGGATGAGGCGGTGGAGTATGGTTTGATCGATAGGGTTATTAGGAGGGAAGAAGTCAGTCCACTTATGATGAAGCCCTCATTTATGGCGCAGTTGTAGAAAAACTGCAATTGAGTCTCATTCGTAGAAAATGAAAAAAAACAATTTTGTGTCGGGATGGAGTATATTAAGCGCACGGTATGGAGTGATGAGTTTGCAGGAATAGGTTAGTCACGTTGCAGTTGCTTTCGAAATCAATGAAGTAGAAGAGAAAACGATTCAATCCGTGAATGGATGCTGCATTAAGTTCAATGCTGATATGATGAGATTAGTTTAATTGCTAGTATTCAATCGACACATGAGTTCTAATTGGTTTTAATTCATACGTCTAGCCAAATACTTTCAACAATATCATATATATCACGCTGAAGCATGATTCCTTGGTTTTTCAAATCTTTCAGTAGCCTGTTCAAATCAGCAGCTGCATCCCCCCGCTTCATTTCAGGAATCAGTGCTATCATTTCATTACAGAATCCAACCACTCCTGTCAAATCACTTGCTGTAGGAGTGAACGATAATTGTTTTGCTTCTGTAAAATCAATGAATATAACTTCTCCTGTTCTGGATATTAATGGCTGAACATCTACTGTGATGATATTTGAGAGAAGCATACCAACCATGGTCTCTATAATTTGTTCTATTGCATGATCCTGTGCATTTAAATCGAGGTTTGTTATGCTAGATGTACTTTCTGAGACCACTGGTTGAAGAATAACCATAGTACGATCTTCATTGTATGGTACTTCAGCGAGACATTGCTCTACATGTACGACGTTTTTCTGTTGCAAAATTCGAAGTATGTTGCATTCGTTTTGTACTGTGTACTTACTTGCCTTCCAGCTTACTTTGATTGCAACTTTATCTGTATGATGATTTAACGTAAATTCGCTTGAATCATCAATGTCAAAAGAGAATACTGCTCCACTGCCTCCGCTAATGAAACGCGCAGTCGGAATAAGGAAACAAACACGAGAATGTACAGGTGTTCACCAGCTGCATCCAAAGATAGTAACACAAACGTACCTTCCAAGAAACAAAGGGTTTGACAAACTAAGCTTTTTTCGAGCTACTCCTATTTCAAATATCCGAGGTGTATCAAATTGAACCTGCCCATTTGGTAAATTCCATGAGTCATTCAAAGCCAACCAGTTTGATACATAATGCTCAAGAAAATGAGGTTGAACTGGAGGGATAATGGCATTTGATGAAACATTAGGCGTGGCGACGCTTGAGCTTAGTTGAGTTTGTGGAATGCTTACTGACGACAGCGCATTAAAAGTGAAAGGGAAGCCAAATGTCATGCCGGTGCGTCGTGGGTAGGCCTTTCGGTTTAGGGGGCTAAAATTTTGCTATTAGGGGGCGGCGCCCCCGGGGGCCCCCCTTTTTATCACCTAGTCAAAATAACTAGTGATTTTACGGGGTTCAATGCGGGTATCACGGGTTTTTACCGGGGCGCAGAATTGCCAGCACGGTGAAAGCAAGGCGGATATGGAGGGGGCCGAGACGGTGGTATTCGGGGGGGCGCCCCCTGGCCCCCTAAACCGAAACGGCTAGTGATAATAACATCCACGCTGTCGTTCACATAGACTGACCATTGACCATAATCTTACCATGACCATGTACAGCCATGTACCCAGATCCGTATTTTTTATCCATGCAGAAGACCAAGTACCATAACAAGCAGTGACTAACTCTACAACATTTTATTTACAAAAAATGAGACGTCCAAGATTAAACATCAAAGTTACTCTATGCGTCATACTCCGGCTTTCTCGGCTATGTTCAAGTTTGCAACCTTCGGCAACACCATTCGTCAAACCAATCACAGCTTCCTCGCAAGAAATTTGGCAACTTGCAGAAAAGAGTGCATTGCGACAAAGAGGTTCCAAATCCTATCAAAAGGCATGGAGACATTGGCTTCATCTTAGCATTGATGCCATTCGGGACGAACTATTACAAACGCTTCCCCATCCAGTTGACGAAAACAAACTAGAAGATCTATCATTTTCACTAGGTGTTGCTGCTGATGTTGGCGAAATGCCGTCATTTGAAGATGCTGGTGCTCGATCAGGCTATGCTCTTGATTATTTGTGTAGAGCTAGATTGCTGGCAGATTTATTCATCTACAGCGACACATATAGTTCTGATCATTTGCGGAACGAATGTCATTTGACATCTATTGGAGGTGGTCCCGGATTTGACCACGTAGCTGCTGCTCTTGTATCTATCTTTAATGCTGATGGTAATTCGGAATTGATTGTACCAGTTCATACAACCGTTTTAGATTATGAATCGGGGTGGAACAATTTGGTTGATGCAATGAATGAAGCAACCAACAATGCTCTACCTACCAAAGGCAAATTACATTGTGCATGGGGAGGAGTATGTGATATAACCAGAAGCATACATCATGAATCAAATATCAATTGTCTCGATGTTGTCAAATCAACAACTCTTTGGACTTGTCAATATTGTGTTGCCGAAAATGCTTTCAAATTGAAAGATTCCGATTACATCTTTTTTCGAGAATTATTTTTTGCTGCAGCTTATGGTGCTACGTTTTGGATCACAGAGACAACACCGCGGATGTGGCCTAAATTTTACGAGTTGATTTTGCAATACAATGATGAAAATGATCATTCAATGCTATCTATTGAGTTTCCTTATATGAGGGGGCAGCAGATGTTAATAAAAAAGTCTCGCAAAATGGAAGAGCCAATACCACAGGTTATCAGTGAAAGAGATATTGGACTGCTTCGTAATTTTGTGAAATATTCACAGTGCCATGACGAGCTAATAAAAACTGGGTGGGAGAGGCAAAGAAAGAAGAAGGTTATCCCATTACTTTAACTTTTTAACTCTTATTGTATTTTGTTCAGTCGACGTGATCATAATCAGCCTCGTGTGTGTCTTCCTTCTCTTCAGCTTTTCCATTACGCAATAACTTACTGTCCCACTCTTCATTCCTCTGGAGCATCCCACGAGCATAATATTCATATGCTTTCCTATCACTGGTGCCTTCTTCCTCTCCATCCTCGTCTCTTCGTAAATATTGGACACATTCATTCATCCTTTCACTAATTTCTTCCTTCTCTTCTACCATATCTGCCATTTTGATGATTACATATGTTCGTCTTTGTCTCAGTGTTTCACGTGATGCCCGTCCCGATGCAAGTAAAAGAAGTAATGCTTCAACCAAATATAACCTCACTAATGAATCGGGCTCACGAACTTTAGAGGGACCTAATAGCCAATAGTCGGGATCTAATCCAACTTTCTCATCAATGTCGAGTTCTTCCGGGCCGGCTAGTGGAAGTAGCATAGCCTTGTCAAGATAAACCACATTTAATAGCCACCACGTTGAATCTTGTGAAAAGCAGCAATTCTTAAGTGTTCCAGCTATTCCACGACGACGATGAATGTTTGGTGAATTGAGCTCTGACAATATGGTTTGTAAATGGGATGACGAATTGGATTTGTCGTTTGTAGCTGCTGATTGTTTGTGGTTTAGTTTCATCAAGAATTTACGTCCCGATTCCAACTGGGTGATATTCATCAATACTGAAGCTAAATGTTGATATGGATCATAATGCTCATTTTCATCACCCTTGACTGGTTGTGTCTTTTCCTTGTCCAAGTCTTGATCATTACCTGGTGTCTCCAAATCATTCTCGTCAAAATCCGAATCATATTCATTATTTCCACTCATCAACTTGACTGAATTCTTATACTCTACAGATCCAGTATCAATAAATGAATGATTCAATAGCCGTGATAAAAGTAAGGTAGCGGTTGGCTTGGTATCTCTCTTAAACTCTTCTTCGGGATTCTCGGCTTTCTCCTCACATTGAGAAGGGTAAACTGCCTCCTCCGGTAAACTAAGTCCGACAAACTCGACAGCCCCCTTCTCTACTCTTGTACTATTGGCCAATAGTGCACATGCCAAATTTACCCTCTTTTTCCATTCTCCTGCGTTCTCTCCATCTGCCGATGCTGGGAATGGTTCGAGACAAATCTCAATCATTCTACTTACACCGCCCACCTCAATAAAATCTAATACACAATTATTCCCAACTAGCTCATGCGCACATAACAAATTCAATGACGCCAAAGCCTCCAAACTCCCAGATGTAGATGAGGCAACTCGACATAACGGTTTGATGACGTTGAGACTAGCCAGCTTGGCTGCTGCTTCGTGACTGTCTGAAGATAGAGCAGATAGAGCAGCTTCGGCCGCGGCGCTGCGCAGATCTTCGCGGGTAGAGCAAAGGAAGGAGACGAGTTCCTTATAAACTCGGTCGGTTTCGCCTGTTGGGATTTCTTCGATGGCTACCATGATGTTGGTTGTATCGCTTGATGATAGGTATGTAGTGTGTATGGACCTGTATGGACAAGAGAGAGAGATGAGATTTGAGATCGAGTGGCCGCGAAAAATTACCTATTTGTAGCATGAAATATATCTATATTCATTAAAGGTATATCAAGCGATATTCCTAATCATTTGAGCTTCGAGCACAAGCTACAAAGGTTTTGCCATCATCTCACAGCATCTCACTCGATCGCCATCTCTTCGTTGGCTAGCTCTATTAGGCTCGCTCTACTTCCAAATCAACGCCCAAACAGGTTCAACGCAATGAAAAACGAAGAAATCAAAGAAGTGCAATGGACAGACGATGCAATCAGATGGGACGGTGGCCTTGATGGAGGTATATCAAATAACGTTGAAGAAAACAGTGATGATGAATGCATGATTAATCTATTTGCAGATCCTTCCCCAACCGAAATACAAACTATAAAATGTTCCGACACAATTGATGTACACCTGAAGCGCTATAAGATGGAATCAGACGCAGTGTGGAAGTCAACTGGTCTTGCATTATGGAGAGCTTCCCATTACTTATGTCGGTATCAAGTAGAAAATTCACGCAAATTGTTTGGAAATAAACGAGTAATCGAATTGGGGGCGGGTTTGGGTTTCAATGGTCTTGTAGCTTGGAAAATTATGTGTGAGTTGAGTTCGGAATCTGATACAAAAGACGAAACACACACTGGCTCTGTTTGTATCACTGATGGAGATACAGATGCATTGGTTGTACTAAGAGAGAATATACAGAGAAATCAATTGCCTTGCCAAAACAACAAACCGCAAATTACAGCTCGCCAACTTCTATGGGGAGCATCAACCTCTCAAGACTTCCTCACGCAAATTGCTCAAAATAAGAAGTATGAAACGATCATCGCATCTGACATAATATATGCACTCTCTATTGTCGAGCCATTATGGGAGACAATTCAAATATTATTGGAGACGGATGGGGTCTTTGTAATGGCATACGCAAGAAGAGAAGTGCCTGTTAGTATAGAGTTAGTTTTAAAGGAGGCTACGAGGCATGGTTTTGTATATGAGTTGGTAAAAGAAGACCAAGATGATGGTATATGGGTATATGAATTTAGGTTTGCTTGAAATGAAATAAATTACCATCAAATTGACACATACACTAACTGAATAAAAATAATACAAACTATCAACTAGATAACTTAGTTTGTAAATGTATGGCAACAATGCAATTCACCGGCTTGAGTGGTCGGTATTGAGCTTATTCAAATTCGCCGACGTCATCTGGAAGTTGAAATATCATTTCTTCAGTAATTTCAATCTTTGCATTTTCTATATCTTGACTATTCTCGATGGACTTTCCCAACATTGCTCTAATCAATTTATCACTTAGCCAGGTATGATCATGTTTCACTTCTCGCATTTGATACTTCCATTCCTCAGCAATTTCACTTCGAATACTTATTATCCTTTCTGCCAATGCCAATGGATCCACGATTTCTGGTCTTTTGCCGGGAAGTTCAATAAAAGAAGGTGGGGTACGAAGCAATGCATCAATGAAATCATCTGCGCGTCCAAATGGTTGGTCACCATCGAAGTACTCTGATACATGCTCCTCATAGAATTTTTTGAACCATTCAAAGGTAACCCTATCACGTGAGTCATCTCTTAATTGTCTTAACAAATCATGAGCGGATGCGTGTGTGCACAGACTGTACAGCAAATCAAAATTACCCTTTCTCAATGGAGAACTTTCGTTTTCTTGGAAAGAGATGTTATTTGTCAACATATGAACGGAAATTCTTTCAAATTGTGAAAGCTGAGTTGAAGAACCTGGCATGCTTTCGCTTTTAATTTGACTGAAGTATGAATCCATAATCATACCATCTACTGTCTGTACAATATCTAAATCCTGCTCAAACTCCATTGACAGTTGCTGTCTAACTGGCAATAGCCGCTGAACTAGTGATGCAGGTTGTATATTAATTGCAAATTCTACCCATCTTTCTTGTAGGTATGGATTGTTCTTTGACCATCCGCCGTGTCCTCTTCCTCTTCTTTTTGCTGATACAATCATCTTCTCTATGGAATATAAAGTGAGAAGGTGAGTCGAATACTTAATGACCATATAGTTCAGAAATACAAACACTGACCATTAGGCTGGTGAATCAAATCAAGTAACAAACTATCCCATGTAGGGTATCGCGTTATATTAAAGGCTCCATTTCCATGATAATTCATCAATCCTTGAACATTAAGAAAATCTTCAAGCCATTTTCCACTGTGTGGATCTCGACATTCCTCTAATAGATAGCTAAAAGTTTGAATTGAGCATTGGGTGAGTAGCATCTTTGGGCACAGACGTGCATTATTGTATGCTTCTATTTGTGAGATGGTCGTATGCTCTGATAAGCTGGTACTTTGTGGGGTGAACTTATCACTTTGGACTTCTTCAGTACCTTGACCAAAATTATCCTTTCCGTGCCATGTTCCCTTAGCAGTGTTTAGATCGTCCGCGGGTTTGTTTAACGATTGAAAATAGTCATTAACATTGGCATATGCCGACCCCTGGCTTCTGACACCCGTTAGTGGTGAACCTACAGCATCACTCAACTCGGCACCATCTTTCTTCGATTCTTCGTTCTCATCGTCACCATTTTTACCGAAAGAGTTGAAATAATCATTAACGTTGGATAGACCAAATAGATCAGTTCTTGAGTAGTGTTTACTTGTAGGTTGAAATAAAGATTGAGTGAATCCACGGCATGAGATTGTGCATGCCAAAAAAAGCAGGCTCGTGACAGCGAAGAGTTTCATGGCGTCGAGGCCAAAGATTCTATTATCAAATGGTATGTGGTATGATTGATGAAGACTATGATGAGTTAGTTGTTGAAGGTTGATTGGTTGATGATTGATGATGGATAGCAGTGACGGGTGACGGAGATGATGGGAGATGACAGGTCTTATAAAATAGTAGATAAATGTTAGATGATACCTCCGAACTCCCGATAACAAGAAAGATAAGTAAGCATGTCTTGAAATTGCCACCCGCTAAAGTTAGGCCCTCTCGCTTGCTAAACGAGAAAAATTCTATCACCATGAGATCCACCCGAATGCTCCTCTCCCTCATCGTCCCCACCACGAGAGCATTTACTCTCCGTCCCACCCGCGCACTCTCGCATGCCTCAACACGCCTCTTCTCCACCGATTACGACTACGACCTCCTCGTCATCGGCGGTGGATCTGGCGGCGTCAGAGCCTCCCGAATTGCCAGCGGATACGGTGCCAAGGTTGCCTTGTTGGAAAGTAGATTGGGCCATGGTGTGAAGCCGGAGTATAGTGCTATTGGGGGGACATGTGTTAATGTCGGATGTGTACCCAAAAAGCTAATGGTGTTTGCATCACGATATCCCAATGAAATATCTGAGATGGCAGGATATGGATGGAAGGGCGCTACTCCTGGAGAGTTTGATTGGAAGGTATTTTTGGAGAATAAGAATAAGGTTAGTTGTTTAATTGTTGATCATCATCCGTGGTCTACTCTGGTTTGGTTTGGTTACTTCAATTGAGTCTATCGTGATGTACTAACATCCAGTCTTCTTATCTTCATTAACATCCAGGAAATCACCAGACTAAACAAGGTCTACCAAAACTTTGTGCTCAAAAACGCTGGAGTCGAAGTAATCGAAGCAACAGGTACCTTAACGGGTCCCAACTCCGTGTCCATCCATGAAACATCCACAGGAAAAACTTCTGAAGTCACAGCGAAAAACATTTTGATTGCCGTGGGAGGATGGCCGTACAAACCCTCCATTCCGGGGATTGAATATGCCATTACCTCCAATGAGATATTTTACTTGGAAAAACAGCCCAAGAGAATGGTTGTGGTTGGTGGAGGATTCATCGCTTTAGAATTTGCATCCATTATGGATGGACTCGGTACAGATGTTACACTTATGTATCGCGGTGATTTATTCTTGCGTGGGTTTGATATGGATATGAGAACTCATTTGAAAGAAGAGATGGCAACGAATAGTGGAATCGATTTGAAGTTCAATGCTGATGTGAAGGAGATAAAGAAGCAGGATGATGGGAGTTTAATTGTTGTCGACTTGGATGGGAACGAGATTGAATGCGATGAAGTACTGTATGCCACTGGCCGAAAAGGCAAAATTGAGAAATTAAATCTGGAGAGTGCTGGGGTCAAGACTGAAGGATCCTTTATTCCAGTGGATGATTATTCGAGAACCAACGTACCAAGTATCTATGCCGTTGGAGATGTGACCAATCGCATTGCACTAACACCTGTGGCTTTGATGGAAGGCCACCGTCTATCAGATACTCTGTTTGGAGGCAAGGACAGACCAGTAGATCATGAATATGTTGCCTCTACTGTGTTTACTACGCCGGAAATTGGAACTGTTGGGTACACCGAAGAAGATGCAGCTGCTAAGTTTGGTGATATTGATGTATATAAGAATCGCTTTCGTGCAATGAAGCACTCCTTTCCTCAAAGTGAGACATACTCACTCTTCAAGCTTATTGTCGAAACGAAAACGCAGCGTGTCGTGGGGTGTCATGTCGCAACAGATGGTGCAGGAGAAATGGTACAAGGCGTGGCGATTGCAATCAAGATGGGCGCTACCAAGGATGATTTCGATAATACTATTGGTATACATCCAACCAGTGCTGAAGAGTTGGTTACAATGAGAAGTCCCAGTTATTATTACCGTAATGGTGCCAAAGTTGATAAACTGGACACTGCTGTAACTGCATAAGTGCTGTTGCAGTTGGTGCGAGATGAGAGGTGGCGTGATTACCATGTATATTCAGAAGTTGGTGCTGTCGCAGTTCCAGTCACTTGTACCGATTGTAGAGTCAGAAGTCAAGACGTTGCTTGCTGTGTTAACATGATTCAAACTCTGGGTAAGATGCCGACTTGTGGTAGTCTTTTAAACACATTATCATCATAAAGTACATCATCATATGGCAGTGATAATTGTTGGAAAAAAATCTTTTAAGTGGGTATGGCAGTACACGAAGAGATATTTTATATTTCACAGAATTCTATGTGAAAGTATCATGCAGAACATACAAATAATGATAGAGTCTACAACACTCTAAAAACCCAAATAATTGAAGTCACAAATCCTATACACATCACAGCGGGAATTGCTGTATTGTCATATGCGTTGTTACTCATGCCTCGCGGGTTAATGCAACCTCCGTAACTGTGGTCTCATCTTTGTCTTGTTGTTGTGTATCGAATAGATTACCCCTCATCACCTCTGAATCAGTCTCATCACCTTCATCGTCATCGTTTTTCGATAACTTGGCTGTCTTTGCACCAAATAGGAAGTTGTCTCCATCAGTTGGTCTTGCAGTAGTGGGTGTGATGACATCAACAGAAGGCGCCATCGAAGGAGCATCCGAGGGCGATATTGATGACATGCTCTCTGAATATTGTATACTATGTTTCGAACTTTTCGAACTTTTGAGTGTCTTGGACTCAACCTTCTTCGAGCTTTTAAATGCCTTGCTTCTCATCTCTTCGTCTTTTATACTCTTGCCATTGAATTGCTTACTAATCTTGCTACTTTTACCCACCGTTAGAGGGGTTGACAGAGTGTTATCAACCATAGACATCTCTCGCTTTCCCGACTTGCTCCTCCCACCCTTGCTGCTTTTTCCGGGCAGTGCTGTGTTTGCGTAGTCTGAGTTGCTATTATATGACTTTCCAGATTTACTACTGTCCACATGAAGTGGTGTAGACATTGACAGTTCAATCTCGCGTAATGTGTGCGTTGTTGCAGCCGCCTTAGATGCTTTCGGCTCGGGCGTTTTTTGCTTGGACGATTTACTGCCTCCTAGTACAGGGGCTGCTATCAAGGATGCAACCAGTAAATAATGGTTGACGTGCTTCATTGCGTTTGCTTATGATCTCTAATAATCTGACCACTCTAAACTCTAACTTATGTAATGGGGGCTGGGTAGGAGCAATTAAATGGTCAGGTGGTGTCGAATTGTTATTCACGCGAGAATCAGCAGCACCGTTGTGTTCGTATCAAACCATCTCTTTCGGCTCTTGACTCTTGATTGATTCTTATCTTACTGAATACATGAAAGTGGACTTCTTGTGACTGTTCTCAAAAGTTAGGCGTTAGGCAACGTTAGGCGGATGGGGCGAGAGATAAAAGCGGGAGCGAAGCCCGCCAAAATAACACACGAAACTACGAGAACGACCAACCTCGACCCTCGACCAACCTCGACCAACCTCAACCAACCAACAACCAACTCCACGAACATATGATAGGCAACATCACCCATCAGACAGCAGACAGCACCAGCACGTCCGCTGTAGAGTCTAGAGCTCAACATAACCACTCATAATCATTTAATAGACACCATGAGAAACACCCGACACTCCTCGAAGAAAGCCGCTAAGGCCAAACTGTCCGGATTCGCCGTATCTGACGGGCAGGCCAAGAACAAAAAGATTCTATTCGACGAAACAACACCCAACGAAGAAGTCCACGACGACGATGACGCCGCTCAAGAATCGACCGCCAACGATCAAGAAACCAGCGACGACGAATCGGTAGTGGAAGAGGTCAAAGGAAGCATCGCTCGCGAGTCAACTCAAAAGTTACGTGATGAAGAGCGCCAAATAGCCAAATTGGGGGTGACATCCAAAAAACGCCCCAAGAAGAAGGAGGTGGTGCAGGAGGAATCCGAAAGCTCCTCTGACAATGAAGATGACGCCCACGAGGATGATGTGGTGCTCACGGATGATTTCTTCAAGACGGTCGATTCGGAACGTGCGGATAAATTACAATCATCAAAAGAGGCCAAACGGCAAAAGAAGAAGGAAGAGAATAAGCTGCTCGTGACGGGTAAACACACCACTTTCGTCGTGCAAGACGAACACAATCATTTATTATCAGACACTCCCAAGAAAGTTGGACAAAACATTCAAGTTATTACACTTGGTAACGGTGACGATGCATTTGCAGATGATGATGAAGAAGACAAACGTATACTCCTATCAGCCACATTAGGGTCTGCCTCTGCGGCCTCTTCATTGTTTGCACGGGGAAATTTGTCGGGCGGTGCATCGATGAAAAGGAGTTGCGACAGTCGGAAGAGAGGTACCAATGATGATGAGGCGTGGAAACGATCCAAGAGAGTGGTGTATCGCACTGGATGTGGTAGGGCAGCTGTTTTGTTTTGCAAGCAAAAAAAGTGAGAGAACTAATAGATATCTAGGTGTTATGAATACATAAAAGATTTTAAACCTCTTTGACTTTGCCAGCTAGCAATGTAATAAACACAGCAAACTTGCAGCAACTGTCGTAGAAGTAGGTATGTAGTGTAGAAGACGTTTGGTATGTATGTATCGTACGTACGAGATGTCCCGCCCTGTGCCCTTCTGTGCATAGGCCCTAGCTATGGCACCGCCCGCAACTACATACCATATGCCCGCAACGCACATTCCTCTTCCTCTCGCACACCTCTAACCTCCTCTAACGCAACCATGACATCCAAACAATCCGAGGAGCTAACCACCCTCCTTACCAAACTCTACTCCATCCAAGAACAAGTTGGTGCCGTGGAAAAAACCTCCGCCGATGACAAAAAAGCCCGAGCCCTCGCCGCCTCCCAATCCGTCTCGATGGGGAAAACCAAAAAGGCACAAAAGAAGGGATCTCGTTTCCTCGAATTGAAATCCTCCATCGTGTCGCGATTAAAGACGGTGCATTCCATGCAAGAGGAGCAGATTCATTCAAAGAGGGCAAATCCTAAGGAGGCAATTGCCGTGCAGGCAGAGATACGGGAATTGATACGTCAATCGGCGGATGAGTGGGCGGAGATGAATGAATTGTACAAGAGGGAGGCACGCAAGAAAAAGTCGAAATTTACGGCAGAGGAACTTGAAGTTCAGAATACATTGGTGGTTCAGTTGAGTAAAGAGATTGAGAAAGTCAAGGATGTTCAGACGCAGGGGTATGTGAATAGGAGTGGCTATGATGATTCTATACAGGTTAATTTGGGGGCTTTGGCAGCGTTGGATTCAATGGAAATGGGTGGTGGTAAGTTGAAAGCTCCATAATATTTTCTACATGCACAATGTATGTTGTTATGCTATTTTTTGGTGTGTTGAGCAATTTTTCACAATTCACTTGTCATCAATAGGTCGCGATCAAGAATTTGATGCTGACGGTGAGTTATTTGTAATCGGTATTTGTTTTTTGTTTTTTAACATGCACACCTTATGCTCATAACTGTTGCTATCTTGCCTTTTTGGTGTATGAATATTAACATTCGCATAATAAATAGATCCCGGCCCAAGAGGCGTCGCTTTAACTGGCTCTCAGCAAGTCCAACTCCAACAAATCCGTGATCGGGACCAAGAATTTGATGCCGACCTCGAAGAAATTGGAGACGGTATTCAAGATTTGCATGAATTAGCTCAGGGAATGGGAGAGGAAGTAGCAAGACAAAATATTATGTTAAATTCTGTTGGCAACAAGATTGATGGGGCACATGAACATATAATCAACGTCAATGCCAAGATGAAAGAAACGTTGGAGGAGGTGGGGAGGAGTTCAGATAAGTTGTGTGTAGATATCATGTGCATTGTGAGTATCTGATGCATTTGTTGATGTTGTTTTATTTTTGAATCTAACATCTAGCCCATTTTGCTCTTCTAGGTGCTCGCGGTTGGGTTTGCATCGATATTTTACAAGCTGTCCAAGGTATATTCATAATACGGCAACGAGCAATGTATGAATACAAGGCCCTTGGGAAACGAATGATGATCTACTTGTTACTTAAAAGCTTTTTATTGTTAACACTGCCACTTAAGATCTGTCTAATTGAACCATCATGACTTCCATTAGCCGTTGTCTACGAATATGATCTTCTGAGAGTGGTGTCCATCTCATCATTTTCCCACTGTCTCTCATTTCCGCCTCTTCTTGTTCAACTTTTTCCTTCAATACAACAACAAACTCCTCTTCGAATGTAGGAATTGGTTCAGGGCGACATTTTGCAGTTGCTGGAGGATATGATGGAACTTGTTTTGCATCTTCAAATTTCAATTCTTCTTTAGCTGTTTCATGCTCAGGCAGCTTCGGCCGGGAATGAGCCATGTCACTGCTTTCTGCAGATGCAGCAGGAACTGAGAGATTATGATTCTGAATTACCTGCATTGGTTGTTTTCCGACTTCTTGCAGCTGATCATCATCTTCAAAATCTAACCCGTCGTCTGACCAGCCACCATCAGTTTCGTTGGCATCTTCAAATTTTTCTTCTTGTCTAGATTCGTTAATATTTGTGTGGAGAGTCTCGGGATGTGATATCATTTGCTGCGGAGGTGATACCGACGAAGTAGAATCATGAGCTGGAGTCAAACCGGTACCTCCTGATGTACCATCCCACTGTGGTACATGATAAGACGACTTTGCATAGTCATCGCTTCCATACATTTGACTTTCTGACTGACCGTGGTGAAGATGAGGTGCTTCGTTAGGTTGAGTTGCAGCTGCAGCAAGCCGTGATAGACCAGAAAGAAACATCCCACCAATAAGTGGACGAGGTCTTCCTGCATCTTCATGTGGCATCATTTGAGGCGGCAAGGGCGGCGGCGGTGGTGGGGGTCTACTCTGCCCATGAAGTGGTGCATGTGTAGCGTGTTGATTTGGAAGATCATTTGGTCGAGGGAAACGAGCCTCATCGACAAAAGAAATGCTATTTGCAGCCGCAAGTTCAGCAGCCTCAATCTCCTGAGCACTAGGCAAGCTCAAGAATCCTCCAATACCAGCACCATGGCTGGCACCACCTGTGGCTTTCTTTAACATGTTAAGTTTCCCCGAGACACCCGTCACTCCATCGAGCTGTTGCAGAGCCGATCTAAACCCTGTAGAACTTGCCTCTGCTGCCCCCTTCAAACGAACTAGATGGTCTGACACAGCAATAAGATGTGAATCCGACAGTAGATGATGATTGAGCAGGAATAAGTCACGGACATCTTCCGTCCCAGCATCTTGCACTTCATCATGTTGGAAGAAAGGATCGTTGTGATCCATTGCCAATGATATCGATGCATCACGAATACAGGATACTTCTGCACTCGAGAATGATGGCTCCACTGACTCTACAAGATATTGAACAGTGCTCTCCTCACTCATCTCTGCACATCCCGGTCGGAAGCGCACCAACACTCTCGCTCGAGCAAGTACAAGCCTTCCATCCTTGACAATAGATTCATCTTCTACTGCTTGTCCGTGATACGGTATACCAATTGCCAAAAATATTGTAGCCTCCACAACACCATTCATCAAATCAACGACAAATTTGCATGTCTCTGCAATAGACGTCATACACAGTAACGGACCGGAAAGAATCAAACACATCTCTTCATTGTTGATAAATTCATCATTTAATAACGCATCTTCTGATCCTGTCAGTAATATAAGTGCATCTGCCAACAGGCTTTGGTTGGCACTACGAATTAATACTTCATCAACAGTAGGTTGTTCTTCTTCTACAACAATACCTGGGGAGGAAGTGAAGTAGTCCCGAATTTCCTTCTTATCCAAAACACGTCTGCCATCATGAGTAACTAGTGTATAATCCATACGATCCATTTCTACTCCCAAGGTGTATTGTTTCAGTCCCGGTCTTGTTGCGTAATATTCTCGAAGATTTCTGCTTTGAGTGTGCATATCTGAAGAGTGCATTTTGGAATGTAGATGTGGCAGAAAGTGGGGAGAGGAGATGTTGGTCAAGTACCTTTGGAGTAGGTTAAATATTTTGAGTTGGGGGCCTGTTAATGGCTGGGGTGTTTGAGGCTGTGTTGGAGGTGGTGGGGGTGGAGGCGATTTAGATGTGTTGGGAGCAACTGGCGCTAAATCATCCATGCCTTCGTCGAAGAAGGCTTCGTCATCGGACCATCCATTGTCTCCAAAATCATCAGCTGTGGCCTGATTTTCAATTGTTGGTTCAGGTTGTTTCTCTGTTATGTCAATAATGGGATTAATTTGAGTCTGTGTCATCGACTGCTGTAAGAATGGATTACTTGGCTGCTGGACTGTGTTTGAAGTAAATGGATTGGATTGCACCGGGGGAGGAGGAGGGATGGGAGGTTTGAAAGCAACTTGTTCAACCATCTGAGCAGAGCTGCTCTTATCGTCCTCTACGAATAAATCATCCTCAAAGTCCCATTCATTATCTTGCCTTCCATCAATTTGTTTGGTTGCCTCTTCTGAGACAACAGATGGTGAGTTCTCCTCCTCTGTGTTCAGTGGCATGTCATCATTCGAGTGAACGACATTGGCAGTGGCAAGTGGTGCCGCATCATCGCTGCTTTCTTCAAACTCGTCAAAGTCCCACGCGTTATCATCCATTTTCTCCGCCTGGTCACTTGTGACTGCCAACGTCGCGGCACCGCTTGGTGGACGAGACTCTACATTCAAGGAATCTCCCGGCAATGCCTCGGCCTCAGCAGTTGGCGCAGGAGCAGGCTCCTCGTCCGATGAAAGACCTGTGAGATCTTCATCCCATCCGTCTCCTACTTCACCGTTGGCATCGTCATCGAGTATATCATCGAGGAGGTGATCGTCTTCGTCCCATGCCGCCATTGTTTATCAGCCGTTTTCAATGATTGTAACGGCCACCAATGGTTGAAAAACGTGGATTTCCGTCGTTGCGTGATCCTGGGGCATTATGTCCTAAACAGGGCTACTCTCATGTGAGCTTATGCTATCAATGGCAAAAGTACCAACTTGCACAGAGAGCGACCCTTGTTTCTATGGGTGCCAACCCTATCATACCCTTGATACGTTTGGATTTACTCTCTTCAGTATTTAGAATGCGGGCCCTATCTTCCCATCACTCTAGAGGGATCCCAGTTGTCTGGGTTTGATTTGGTACCAAAGTTAGCCCGGTTAGCACATCATTGTAGATCTGATACTCCAGGAGCTTTGTTAAAATGCAGCTATGTTTCTCTGGAGAGAATATTATCCAGGAGCTTCATGCTTCACAGCCTAATATGAATATATTCTCTTATAATAATGAAGAATAATTCGCTGTATGCATTGTACATAAGATCTAACCCAACACTTTCAGATTTTCTCTATGTAGAAAGTAAGAAGAAAATTAACTGGGGGAAGAACACATGCTTGCACAAAGATAGTGCTATGTTTCCACTTCTTCCAGTTTTAGTTAAATAAACCTATTAACAAACACGTTCAGTTATGCAGACACGGTCTCTTTGGCTTCTTCTTCCGTTAGCGAATCGACCTTCTTTGATGGAGCCTTAGCAAACATTGTTGTGTATGGGTCATATTCTTGTCCCTCTACTGCAATCTTATTGTAATGCTCTTGCAAAGTCATGGTTCCAAACTTTTCCTCCGGATCAGTTGTTAACATATCTTCCACAGCATAATACTTCCCAATTCTTGCAAGTTCTGCGGCATTCTCAAATTTCTCTGAATTGAAAGTGTCAGAAACCCATTGAAGAGAGTCAATAATAACATCAAACAACCAGAGCGGGGCATAGAAGAAGTTTGGTTCCTTCCCAATTGCATTATACAGCATTTCACCTTGCTTCTTCATGGTCAATGGCTCATCAGGACCCCCAAGGTTAATTGCTTTGTTCATCCTGGATTTGTCTGATATACAATCAATCAAGTAGGTGGCCAAATCTGCCTCGCTGATGGGATTGCATCTAGTTACTTCTCCATCCCCAAACATAACAAAAGGTGCGCCACTTTGAATCACTTCCAGCTGACCAGAAACTGACTTGAAAAATGCTGTGGGTCTAACAATTGAATACGTCATATCCTTTTGAGCCTCAAGTGCAGCCTCAAACTTTAATTTCGCCTGTTGGAATTGAAGCCAGGGGTTTCTAACACAGAACGCTGACAAAAGCACAAAATGACGAGCTTCAACTGCCCGGCCCGATTCAAGACAGTTCAACGTGGCCTGATAATCAATTGCATATGCATCTTTCTTGATACCTGACCGTGAGGCAAGACAAGAAACAACTGCATCAATCTTTCCATTGTATTGACTTGATATATCTTTAAAGGTCTCTGTCAGTTTTTCAGCATCACAGACATCGCATTCAACGATATCTGCACCCTCAAAAAAAGTACCGTAGAGCATCTTCCCCTCATCGCTCTCTACCTTTGATTTGTCACGGACAAGTGCTACAGTTTTATATCCCTGACGAACTGATTCGCGCACAGTAGATTTACCAATGTAGCCTGTAGCCCCCGCGATGACGGCAACTTTATTTGATTTGGACGAACCAGCTCCGCCACCGAAATTTTTCATTAATTCATCAAGAGCATTCATATGTAAAGAAGATTTTGAGAAGACGCGAATGTTTGTGGGGGCAAATGCACATGTTGATGATGATGAAAGGACCGATATGGCGACAGTGAAGATTATCGACAGCATCGTAGGGCGTTGGTGGTGGCAAGACAAAGACGACATGGTCGGTGGTGCGTGATGAGTGGTGTGAAGTTGTTCGAAGTTTTTTGTTTGTTTGTGTTGAAGATTGACCGAGAAAAAGATTTCAGGCGGGAATGATAGTGTACAAGAAACTAGCTACACACCCTGGTTCATCACCGCTCGAATCAGGGCATTTAGAAATTCTGCGCGACTCCG
>JALLPH010000380.1:0-20872 GCA_036939855.1 Cyclotella choctawhatcheeana
TCATATTCATGTCTACCATAGGACAAAGTTAGGCACTGTATTACACCATATATAGTCTTTGAGTTATTGTATTTATGCTCATATTCATGTCAATCATAGGACTACTCAATCAGACATGAAATCACGAATATGAGCTATTGAAGAGGATGGAGGAATGAATTCAAAGGCAGTGGTATTTTCGTTTGAATTTGCAAATAATGACACTGCTTCATTTAGATTCAAACCAACTATCTCGAATTCCTCTACTTTTCCGCCATCATTGGCTACCGCTTCTGACAATGCTTCCTGTGCATCTTCCAACTCAAAGAATAGTGGTAAAACCGGTTTCCCATCTCTATTTACTTGTGCCATCTCCATACATGCAAATAAAGGTACATTCTGTCCAATGGCGTTTGCAGTTGGTGGAGCTCCAGCTTGCTGAATAGCCTTTTTGTTAGGGACAATAACTGCTTCGTTCGAGGCCCATAGCTGAAATACCATTCCTAACTGGTAAGGACATATATCGACATCAAGATTTGGTGTGGTTTTGCGAGCATTGTCCCTCTCTGCCAAAGCATCATCTACATGAGTATAGAATAAAGGGACTTCGTAAGTCTGCTTCTCGTCACTATCTTTTTTCCCCAATTCAACCGCATACTTCATTGGTTTTCCTTCTGCATTTGCACAGGCGAAAACTGGTACCTGATCCAACTCTTCACGAATTGACTCCCAGCCAGGGGAGTTGAAAAGCTGATTTGGATTAGTAGATTGCAATCTAGTCGTTGATGTACTACGGACTGATAATATTACTGGTGCAAAACACCGGACTGAACTGGTGCCGATCAGGCTCTAATGATGATTCCCCCTTTCATGGTTGCGTGGTAGGCTAGGGTTAGGAGTTATGAGGTGAAGGGTGAAGGCAATGGGTGACGGGTGATGGGTGATGGGTATGATGGGATGAATTTTATGCTATTTTATTGGGGCGGTGGGGCGGTGGGTGGGCGGTGGGGCGCTGCTGGCGGGAAAAGTTTAGTCTGGCGTCAGTCAATCATGGTAAAGTTAGGACTCCTCACAACTCCTCAATGCATGTTCTTACTGGCCAAGCAATTCAATATGGAACTTAATTAATTCGCAAGATTCTGCTTAGGGTTATTGGTGGTGGTGATGGTGGTGAGAAAAATATATCAGTAACGGTACCCAAAATCAATTATTACCTTCGTAGTTGCCGTCTTCTTTGGATACTTGTTTTCGGATCTACCATAGAACAAATTCAATGGATTTGCAACAGGAACTCTACAAAATATGTCTAATGTAACTGGCTACGTTAAAATTCAACTCAACCGATGGTACTATAAGATGCCAACAGATTCTCAGCCCACCTTGAATTAATCCTTGCTCTTTCTCTTCTTCTCCTTTTTCTTTTTGTCCTTCTTTGATGACTTTGGAGTCTCTTCTGGGGCTTCCTCTTTCTTTGCCTTTTTTGCTGATTTCTATTTTTGTGCAGAGTTGTCAAGATTAAACAACTTTTAGAGTGGAACCAAACTCACAAAATAGCATACGATAGTTTCTTACCTTAACATCTTCCTCGACGTCGTCCCCTGCCTCACTCTTGCGTTTTGCCTTTTTGTCTTTCTTCTTTTTCTTCTTCTCTGCATCTGCCATCTCTTCATCTTCGGCATCCTTACCTGCTTTCAAATGACGTGCTACTTCTTCCATAACATCAATATTCTTACGTGGCGCTGCCCCAGTTTCATAAAACTTTAGTCTCTCTTCAACTTGATCTCTCAATTTCTGACCATATACAGATGATGGCTCGTCGGCGAAAGAATCAATACGAGTGGCTATGGAACACTTGTTGGCCAAGTAGCGAGATATCCGTCCTTTATTCTTTGCATCTGCTCTGCCAATGAAGGTTGAATGGTAGATCAGTCCATACTTAGGTGTATTTCCTTTGGTTTTTAGAGCTCTGAATAGTGCCTTTTCAGCTCCAAGAATCTGCACCGTTGAAGCTGGGCACTTGGCAAGATTTGTTAATGAACCAGCCTTGATGAATGAAAAAGATATGGCAATTTTGTGAGTCTACCATATGGGCATTTAGTCAAGACTTCAGGTGAGAAAAGCTGAGAATAACTCACCTTGCTAATCAATCGAGCTGCAACAGTATCGCCAATCAGAGCACTCAAGTTTGGTGCAACCACAGACATCTTGTCAGTCAAATAAGAAGCCAACTGCTTCCTATATTCAGCAAGCTTCACCATTCTTTGCGTGAAATTTACAATATTGACCATATCCACCGCACTGCAATCCATACCCATTGATGTTCTTGCTGCGGTTACAACAGCATTAGCTACTTCCTCATCGCCGATAATTTCAATTAATCCAGGGAGCTTGTTCTCTTTCTCTTCTGCACCATCCTCATCGTCATCATCCCCCCCACCAGCACAAAGCGAGCTCTTATCTTGAACAAAGGCAGCACATCGTGCATACATATAATTATCTTTCACGTGATCCTTTAACTCGGGAAAGTGCCAAGAATACCATTCACGCACCCTCATTGCAAATGTGTTTAAATCTTTATCCATCTGATCAAGCAGTGCAATCGACTGGATGATCATGTTATCGGATCTGGCAGGGTTGAACTTGACCTTGCCACGGGAGTAGGAATGACCTAAACCAAGTTGAGCCTGTTCCTGTGACCCTCCATCCAATGCCTTGACGTAATGGGGGAGGTGTTGACGGCATCCCCTCAATATTTCACGGATGGTGTCATCACTGCGGCAGCTCAAACCCGGCAATCCATCAGCAATGGCAGTAGCCAATGCAGGGTCAATCACACCCAATGAAAATTCCGATGCCTTCCCTTCCTTCTTGGCCTTCTTCCCAATCTTGGGCAGATTCATTTCCAAGAAATCATGCAACCCATCAGTGCATGCGTGTTCGCTCACGGCATTAATATTTATTAACGCATCTTCGGCCGATGCAAAGGGCTGAAAGGCTTTAAGCTTCACGGCACGAGAGAATCGATCGAGCTGTGTTACTGTTGACATGGATCCCTCGAGGAGCGCGCCGATTTCTTCAAAGGCAACAACCTCGAAGAGAGCGAAGCCGGCCGCAGATTCATGCAGTACAAATAGATTTTTGGAGTCACTCATGATAATAAATCTGATGTGCGACGCTACCAACTACTCAAAAAGCAAGTGATATTGAGTTAGACGCTGTTTCTTTTAGTAACGTCGAGGTGATATGGTAGAGACGAGAGATCCCTGATATCAAGGTGATGGATTGGCCGCTATGGTATGGAGGTGTGTCCAGTGAGGTCCAGTGATATGAGATTTTTGCTTACACAAACCCGCGCCATAATCGAGCTCATTACCCAATACGTAATCTATCTAGCTAGGTACTACATCCTAAATATGTGCTACCGTACCATACTACAAGTACGATACCAGATACCAATAGAGATGGTATCTTCTTCGGTTCAACTCCCATGTGTTTCCTCGCTCGTTTGAAATCTGCCTCCAATGTGTCCTTCTGGGCTTGGCCCTGCTCTGCAACTCTGAAGTCAGCCATCAAAGGCAGGCCCACCTCTTCTTCTTCTCTTCTTCAGACAATTGGATCTTGTGTGTCCTTCTATTGGTGTTGATACTGCAATTGGATGAGATAGGTCATGTTTAAGGGCTTCTTTGAGCAGAAGAAGAAATCGCTTCTGGAGTTCACCTCCATGATCAATGATGAACGTGTTAGTAGGAATGATACTTGTTCATCGTTCGATTCCTATCATCTCTCTGGTGATTCCGAATACCAGAACGACGAAGAGTCAAGTTTGGGTTCGTACAGTGATGTCAACGATGATGGCGATTTAGAAGCGTCACCAGTATCACGTGAACAGACTGAAGACCCCCAACTTGGAATTGAAACGACTCTATCAGACCAAGTAGAGGAGTATAAGAGTAAGAGCAAGCTGGGCGAGCAGATGGCCATTGAGGACTTGCAACGGCTAGTAGGCATCACTTCTGCCGAAGAGAAGGGTATGTCTAAGTCAGATATGCCCCCCTATGAGATCAGGTGAGAGAAACAAAAGGACAAGTTGTCATAGCTTACATGTATACATCTATCTCACAATGGTATTTATGTAATAATAATTTAATCAAACAGGCATAAGATTGCATCAAAAGTGATTGCAAAGAAAGTCTCGAAGGGGTACTTGCTACTTGAAGAATCATGTGAACGGTGTGAGATGCCAATGTTGAAGGGCAGAGGAAAGAAAGATTGCAGAGTATGCCCTGCAATCAAAAAGTGGATGGAAAAGCATGGACATGACGACGAGAATCATCAAAAAGGAAACGTCACAGAAGAAGCGGCTGGAGAAGATGGATCGAACAAACAGTTTCACGACGGAATATTTCAAGTAGGGTCAGACGCAACACCTGACATGACTCAGTTTATGACGGCAGATATACGCAAAAGTATTAAAGCTGTGAGCTCGCCAAGACATATGCAATCAGAATCCAATAGCAAGATCAAAGAAGTTAATAGTTCGAAGAAGAAGTCTAAGGGAACATCACGCAAGAAATCACCAGAGAAAGCTGACGAAATCGTAGAGAAGCCTTCAGCAAAGAGTGACACTGAATCTACCAGAGACAAGAGGACCAGGAAAGAATCTAACTTCGTTATGGATGCCATTTCAAACGTCAACATAGAACAACGTGCGAAGGAAATCATTAAAGAAGTGAGAAACAAGGAAGGCTGGAGTGAGAGTGTGAATCCAAACCTCCCTCCTATTGAATACAAAGTAGACAAAGAAGATTCATCGCATATTCAGGGACTTGCAGATGCACGTGCTGAAGAGATCATCAAGAGAGCACGAGCTTTTTTTAACAAAGAAAAAGAAGAAGCCGAGGGAGCAGCACCATCGCGACCAGATGACAAAGCACCCCAGATATCTTTGGAGATAGCATATTCTGATGTATTGACTCCTGGATCGATTGTTAAAACGGTGAAAGAAAGCTTCAAGAATGACGTTAAAGATTCTATGCAGCATTCGTTGGCCTCTAACTCATCGTCAAAGCTCATGAAAAAACAAGATAATTGGGTCAAGGTTGACGATAGCAAGGCAACTGCGTCTTCTTTTGCATTGACTCGACGCCAGGATGCTGCTGCAAGAACCCTGCAGCATTTTGCACGCATGCTTCTTTCGAGAAGGATATTCCTTGAGTACCTCGATCACAAGAGAAAAATGTGTCGAAAGATGTTGGATGGTAAAGGTGACTCAACATCTACGAAGTCTGATGCATCTGGTGACTTGAACGTACCAACAGAATCTGACACGGCTGATAAGATGATGCCGTCAAATAAGGAGTGTGATACTATTTTTGAGTCAAGATCCCGAGACCTTGATGGAGATGTACAGCGAAATCGAGATCCTGAAGGAAGAGTAGGGCACAATGAATATAATGTAAGAGATCCTGAAGGAGATGTGCAGTTACAACATACGGAGTCTTCCCATGTAGATAACAGAGTTGAAGCAAGAGAACTCGTCATAGGTACACATTCTAACCCCAAACCAAAGATGTTTGATATCAAGCAATTGCATGTTGATCACCAAGAAATTGATGATTTGTCAAAACTTCCTGAAGCTGAACCAGTGTATGATGCTGAGGTTGAGGTTGTAACTGCAGCCGATATGGTTCATTGCTCGACTCCCATGACATATGCAAGAGAGGGAAACAGCTTCATTGGTTGCAAGACATGCTTGAATGACCGGCCTAATTTTGAGCATGAAGAAGTTGGTGCTGCTGAGTTGGCCAGCAGTGCTAGAGAAAATGCATTGGTAAGAGAAAGCGCGACCGTGCAGAATAATGCACCTTTCGCGGGGGCTAGAGAATATGGATATGCTGACTGTCAAACACCAAGGCAAAGGAATACATTTGAAAGGGTGGCATGTTCCTTTGATGATACGATATCGAAGGTTGTTAAACGCATTGTAGGATGTTCAAAAGGCGGAGAAGTGTTCATGTCCCAATACAAATCAGCCTCGACCAGTGCGTCTTCGTTTGATGGAAGTTTCGATGAAGCAAAAAGAAGGGCTGCAAGCTACAACATTATGTATCGCACAAGTCTTGGCTGGACAATTGCAGATCGATCCTGTCATGAATGCCAGATGCCTATGATGAAAAGACCTGATGACAATCGACTATTGTGTGTTGTATGTGATGAAATGGATGATGCGGACAATGTCACAGTGGGATCATTTGGAACCAAGCTCCATTCAGAGACTCGTGCTTCTGTGTCTGGCGAGACAAGGTGGGCTGATCCAATGTCGGCATCGTGCAATGAAAAAGATAAGACAGACAATGCCATGTTAGGAACACTGGAAACCAAGCATCGTTCAGAAATCTTAGCACCTGCATCTATGAGAGAAACAAGGAGGACGGATAGAAGTATAGCACGTGTCCACGAGCCAAGTCAAATATCCAAACCGGATCCCGAACCTAATCATGCAGAGCCCCCAAGCAATTATGACTACCAAATAGTGCATCGCAATGCACCATCAAGGAACTGGATGTCAGTTGAACCTCAATTTGTCTCACCTATCCACCACCGAAGAACTTCTGCAAGAGGTGCATATTGTATGCCCCATATGGAGGTGAACCCTAACCATCATCGGAAAACTTCTGCATCTAGTGCTTATTCTAGGTCTAGAGTGATGGGTAGCCAAAACATTATTGCGCCACAGCAGTTGTTGTTGTCCAACCAGATATGTCCTCGTTGCAACATGGGCATGACTAGAAATGCATACAATGGCAACCATCAGTGCCATTCGTGTGGTATGATTTTGTACCGCGGTGGGACATTTCCTGAATACGAGTCTGATGTCTCGCTAATCGATGACGAAACTATTGTTGATAATTCTGAGCTACAAAATCCGTTCAGTTTTGCTCACCAAAAAATGATTGCTAACCAGCAGAACGTAAATGAAATGAGAGCAATGCAAGAACAGCAGCATGTGTTTGGAGGTCGTCCAACATTTTCTCCACCTATCTATGTTCTACCCAAATATGAAGATGGTTCATCCTATTCTAGTAGTCAACGAAGGAGTTTAGATTATCACCACAAGGATGAGCATACCCTTAATGCTCACTCGTTTCAACCTCCTAATAAGAACATTGATCTAATCAAAAGAAAGTACATCAACCATCAGCAGTTCTACAGCGATGTTGGTGTAAAAGAGAATTCTTATGGGGATGCGAACATGATTCCTAAGCATAAGCCATTGTCTTCAGTAGAGGAAGCGGGGCTTCGTATTGTTAAAGCACAAAACATCTCAAGACAAAAGGTTTTCTATTAGAAGCTCCATGAAGTAAATAGGCAAACAAGGATTAAGATGGTGTAAAACAATATGTTGATTTTTTGTAATAATGACTAATCTATGGCTTCACATCTAGAGTACCAACATTGACCGATACAACAGCATCTTCTAAGTATCTGAAGTATCATTTAGGTAAAATGAGTCCTCTGTTCCAGTGCAAGTCATCCATCGAATGAAACCTAAAGAGCTGCATATGTAGAGAGTGAAATGCAACACCCAATTGAACTTGTCTTATTGTCCATCCCATCCAAACATAAGTGGCTAATTAGAGCAATAGTCTAGAACAGTGAACTTCACACTGTACTGCTAATTGCACAAAGTGGTCTCAAGATAGAAAAGCCCTAACAATCAGATGAATCATCTCTACATGTAAACTATTGTTCGACAAATTGTTCCTCACAATCGCTGAATTCAGAGAACACTGCTCATACAGCAGAAAGTATTGTTGAATGTGCTCAATGCTAGTTTAGTCTTAATCATCGTAGTATTTGTATCCTACGAAATGTTGCCACAACCAATTCAAGCAAATCCAGAACAACATCATACTTAACGATAACGCTTGAGACGTTGAGTGTTCCTATTGAGCCAAGCAGCACGTCGGCTACCACCCTTAATACCATTGGCGCGATGTCCACTCTTGCGCAAACCACGAGCCTTCCTGCCTGCACTGGTAAGACCTCTGCACTCCCTATGCTTATGCACGGGGTTTACAATCCAGTTAATACGGGGATCGTTCCTGATCTTCTTATGAGAAGGATCGACCAAAATAACTTCGTAATACTTCATAGTGGCATCCTGATTGATCCAGTAGGAGTTCAGGACACGCAAGTTGGCAAATTTGCGTCCCGTCTTCTCCTCGGCAATACTCTGCTGGTTACGTTGAGCCTTAATCTGTCGAATACCCTGATTCTTGGGCTTACCGTACACCATACCACGGTGATTGGGGCGCTTACGTCCACCGCGACGGATACCGCAACGGACGACGACATATCCCTGTTTGGCCTTGTAGCCGAGACGATGGGCCTTGTCGGTACGAGTAGGACGGTTCACGCGGGTGATGTTAGGGCGTTGACGGTATTCCCAGGCACGGACGCGGAGGAGAAAGCGGAGGGCATCACTCTGCTTGTGACGCCAGAGCTCTTCCATGTATTTGTAGCAACCCATTTTTTGATTTATATGTTATGAAAACTAGATGGAAACGGACAAAGATGAACGTGAGCAAAATTAGATTAAAGAAGAGGCTGATGAATAGCTGAATTGATTCTTGGCATGTATGTGTTATTGGGCTCCACAGGTGGCTGTAGCCTGTACCAAAGCATAAGCTTCACCATGGTCAAGCACTTACCGGCCTTGAAAATGAGGGGAGGTGTGAGTTGATGGGAAATTACCAGTTACTAGATTATTTCAATGTAGGAATCAGTAACAAGTTACAGTCATACCTTTAAATGCCAAAAGCGTTTACACCGCCTATCTCATCGGTCAAATTCTTGTCTTCAGGTACGTGACCATGGTAGTGCACTGCTAGGCAGACTCTCCACAAGGGGTGTTGTTTCTGTCAGTAATCGCATGCGTATTATTTTGTGGCGTGATACAATAATTTCCGTGGCAATGTTGCTGAAAATTGCTGAAGCGCCTCTGGAGACGATGGACAATCGTTGGCCTTGGCTTGGCCATGTTGAATATTATGCACACTGCTTGAACTCACTAGCGTCTCTTTGTTTTCTTCTCCAATCGACAGATCAATTAAAACAACAACAAAGATGGTGGCCATTTCTGACTCTCTCGCATGGGAACTCGTGAAACGAAACAACTCCTTCATGAGGAAAAAGAACGGATCGACCCGACGATCAGGAGCCGTCACATTCTCCGTCGAGCGTGGCAATCTCACTTCCAAATCATCCTACAAGTACTCCGGCCTTGCCAACTCCAAAACAATTGACATCTCACCCACCGATGACAATCGTGCCTCTCTGACGAAAAAGACGAAGAAGGCCGGAAACTGCGGTAAGGGCGGCAGTGCTGTGATTGCCCTGAACAAGGATTTCCGTCGTGTCGAGAAGACCATTACGAGTCAGGCTACCGATAATTACTACCGTCCTGATTTGAAGAAGGAGGCACTTGCGAAATACTCGGCTGTGTACAGGGGTAATAGGGCGGCTAAGGGTGTGAAGAAGGCTGTGCCAATTAAGAGAGGTCGTGCATAGAGATACCATACTGTTAAAATTAGAATGATTGCAATGCGGATCTTACTCATTTCATTTTGAATATAACATGCGGATTATCTTACTGATTTCATTTAGTAACAATGAAATTTCAATTGCATCAATGTAAGAGATCTAGACCTGTTAAGAAGGAGTTGAACCAAAAATGTGTACATCTCATTTTCACTCCATAGATTATGCTCAATATCCTGAAACAACTCTGAGGGACAAATTCTTTTACTTGCTTTCGTCACAAGATTGTGTTCAGAATTTGATCTTTAAATTACGAACTCACTATTAGACTTTTGACACAAATCAAGCTTATCAAAATCATCTGGCCTGTAGCTACAACTCAACTCTCTTAAACCATGGTCAAATCATTCGTCTCATTTATCATCAGTTACATATTCTCCCGTATTCTCGAAAAGTAGTAATAATCTGTTCCAAAATCATTCCGACAGAAACAATTATAATATTCAACAGCAACAAACGTTATCTAGGTACAGCTCAATCCCGAAAGTAAGCCTGGGCATTCAACTCATTACGCAACTCTGATATAGTTGCGGCATTAGCAGCACCCACACTTCCAAAACCAGGTATACTATTTCCCATGATATCATTGTTTCGGCCATAAACAGATGGAAGTGCTTGACGATCTATACAAAGAAAAACAGTGATTATCATGAGTAAAATCAACATTGTAGATCATCACAAGGTTCACGTGCATAGACAGGGAACAACACAGAACAACGTACCACCGCATTTATTTTCCATTAGAGGAGATACATTCGCCGAAGGACCATTGGGACAAAACAACTTGGAACCCTCGCTATTCATTGGAGCAATTTCTTGTAGTTGTGCTCTGAGCTCTCTAGAGTTGGAATATTTGATTTCTTTTATTGTCACGGTACATAATTGACCGAACAGTGAGACCATTATTTATCCAAACATAACAACATTCATGGAAAGCAAGTGTATGTACATATAACTCACCGCCGTTCTTTTGACGTTCGGACCAGTCTTCTTCCCTTCGTGTGTACGTTGAATACCTTGCATTCGCGGAATCAGTCATGGCTGTACCACCCAATAAAATAGACAGTGTAACGCCTGCACTTTTTTGCAGTGCCTTTCTTCTTGTCGATGCATTGTGTGGAATTCTATTGTCTATTGGTTCATGTTGTGCGTGTAGGCGTATGGAAGATGGCGCATCGGAACGAGGTTGAGATTGAAATGCCTCGACTGTTGCCGTTGACGATAGAATAGACAGTGTTGCAGCGATAGAGAGGAGGCTGAGCTTGGGTGACAACATCATAATATTATTAACAAGTTGATATGAATATGGCTAGTGTGGTTTCCTGTTTGCTTTCCGGTGCTTGTGTTTTGTGTTGTCGGTTTCGGCTTTCTCTTCGTCATGGTTGCGTCGTCATTTGCACAACACGTGTTCTAAAAGGATAAGGTACCTACTGATTACGCAAAAAGCAGCTGGCGACTTTAGTAGATATTCACTACATAAGCAAGCTACACAAGTACATATCATTCCCCGCCCAAATCCGACCACAGAAACAAGAGAAGAAAAAACGAGCCACCAAAATGTGAAGTCTAAACCATAACATACAGCCAAGACCCAAGACAATCCTGCAATCCCAATACTCACAGCCATGGTGAAATCTCTACATCGCAGCCTTGAAGCAAAGCTTGCATCTATCGAAGGTCAGTGGGTTAAAATTGTGAATGAACCTGCGTATGCTTGTTATTTTCTGTGTCATGTGTACTAGCATGATACCGGTTGTATAAACTACAAATTCGTAGTCAACTCTGTCGTATTAATTCATCTTTGCCTCCTCTCATCTCACAGATCCCAAAGAAAGCGAAGAAGAAACCAACGTAGTGGAGCAATCGCAATCCACCATCTCCAAACGCGGCAAAACATCCAACAAACGCAAGAAAGAACTCGTCACGTCATCCTCCACCGCCAAATCGGAAGAACAATCCAATCAACCCTCCTCCGTAATCTACCTAGGTCATCTACCCACGGCCTTTGAAGAACGTGAACTACTCATCTTCTTGAATCAATTCGGTCCCGTAACCAAATGCCGCGTCTCTCGTTCTACCAAAACGGGACGTTCGCGCGGTTATGCCTTTGTCCAATTCGACGATGCCGAAGTTGCCAACATAGTAGCCGAGGCGATGAACGGTTATTTCCTATTGGAGAAACGATTAGTGTGCAATGTTCTACCGCAGGATAAGGTGTATGATTTAATGTTCCGGAGGGCGAAGAAAATCATGAGTAAGAAGGATATGCAGGATAAGGCTAGGGAGGAGGTGAATCGACGTAAAACACCGGAGGTTATGAGAGGTATTACTGCCAAGTTGGTTGAGAGGGAGGAGGCCAAACGAAAGAAGTTACTCGAGTTGGGTATTGACTATGATTTCCCTGGGTATGCTGCCGGTGCTTCGGGAAACGGTAAGACTGCTTTACAGAGTGAGTCAATGGATAATGGCAAGACTTCAAAGAAGCGTCGTAAGGTATCAGTGGATGATGTGAATGATAAGGAGAATAGCGATGAAGAGGAGAGGGATTTACAGGTCAACGCTACTCCCAAAGCTAGTAAAAAGAAGGTTTTAAAGGCCAAGACTGAAGTGAAAAAAGATAAGAAAAAGAAAGATAAGAAGAGAAAATCTTTGGCGTAAACGCCTGGCTGCATGTAACAGAACAATAGGTGATATGGTACTAAATGAAGTTGAGGAGGCAAAGCTATCTATGCTATTTTGATGAAGAATCAGCTGGGCTAACGTTGTATAATAAAAGTAGTAATGAAAGAACTGGAAAGTAATAATGGAATTACCGGGAGCCATGTTGATTACTGAATACTACTGAACCTACATCAAATTTCTTCATTGAATTCAAAAGATAACCGCAAAATATCTGTGCTTAACGTGACTTCTTACTACGCATTTCCTTCTGGGCAGATTTATTGTACTGAAACGAATGATAAACCGCCCATTTTGCCTTTGGTGCATCACCACTATCATCAGTCAGATCAATAGTATCTATCCCGTCTTCGGGTGACATTGGTGGAGCAGATGCAAATTGGTAAATACTACTACTACCTCTAACAGGTACCTCAAACTCGTCTGCATGCTCCACTCTGGGGCTTTCCAGGCGTAAATGGCAGGGAGTTGGCAATGTTGATATTGATGAGTCTGGAGAGAATGATGAGTTCTCTGAAGGTCGCCATAATTTGCTTGAGCGTGTGTCAGTGGATAAACTAGCATCGAAATGTAACTTTGATAGTTGCGTGTTTTCTTTGCCTGATGTATTCGTTGCGTTGGTATCAATGTTTTTACTGCCAGTGAGCAGTAAATTGAACTGAGAGTTGTTGAACGCATTTGTAAACTCAGGATTCTTGTTGGTATTGGGGTCTTCATTTTCGCAATGATTCGATGGTTTGGTGGCTTCCCTTGAGTACTTATTTCGTCTGGTATTCGCTTGAAGGTTTTGTAAAAGGAGGTCGTCCTGTTGGGGGCTGTGATGCGACAATGCTCTAACATTGACCAACCCCGCGCGCTTTGATGAACTCAAAACAGGAGCGTTACCATTACGTTCTTTCTCTGGTCTAGGCATATTTTGTGCAGCAAGTATTGGATCTGATTTCACAACCGATTCCTTTTGCTCTAAATTGTCGGTTGACGACTCTCGGATTGGAGGACAGGGACTCATTTTTAATGTGATTCCTGAATCATCAGGATTGGCATTCTGTTTGTCGTTAACAAGATTTTTGCTGCCAAACGAACTCTTGCTCCTTTTCTTCATTCGCAAGGACTTGTATCTCTTGCGTTCTTGGTCGTATTTCTTCTTCTTGATTTCAATATCAACAGAAGATGGCAGTCTTGAAGCAGTAAGTTGCATTATGTACTTCACAAGCAACAAGAAGTGTTCCACGCCAATAGAAATTGCGAACACCCCGAGCTTGCCTAACTTATCTCCCAACCATGAAAATTGAGATGTAGTCAAAGCCATTAAAGCGCAATTTGTGAGGATTGCAATCACGGTAACTATGTGCAGCACATGATTCCAGACTCCAATACCACCAGTTTGGACAGCCAATGGACGACGTCTACCCCTGCAAAGCTTAAACGCATCTAGTCTCATATTCACAAGATGGTTGATGAGAACAATCACTGGTGTGATAGGCAGCACCACACTGAAGCAACACACATATGCAAACTGAGTGACTGCGAACAAGTATTCAGTGAAACTGTCGTGCTCTGGCAACATAATCTCCTCCCATAGATCAACCTGAGCATGCTCAAGTAATATGCGCTTATTCAGCAGCTGTTTCTTCTTTTCGAGGCGCTCTTCAGTAGGTATGTTACTGTGATGGTTATAACCAAATTCTTCCATCTCCTCAAGCTCTAAGCTACGAAGTTGCTTCTTGAGATGACGTCGCTCTCGGTATATTCTCCATCGATAAAGCAACAAGGGAAAGAAGACATTGATACAAATATTCCACCAGTGTGCTGGTGAAGAATGGGTACCAGTATCCATGGCAAGAAGTTATGATCAGAAATACAAAATATAGACACACCATACCATGAGTCTACACGACTTACCTATGGTCAGGTATGTGAACAAGGTAGATGCCACACGTAGAATGCCCTGCTCGGTGGCTTGGGGATCGTCTTCGCTCACCCCGATGAAGGAATAATAGTAAAGAGCTGCAAACGGATCATGAGATAAAATTATACGAGAATAATACGAGATGAATCAAAGCAATGTCTCGTGTACAACTCACCAGCAAAGTAGCAAACAAACCGAAAGGCAAAGACTTTGATAATGAAGTGTGTTCTATACTCGGCTTCCGTCCTGTGATTTTCTATCTCATTCAGCCATATTGAGACTCTCCTTAAACAGAAGTTAAGGAGAGGCAAAGTTATTCCCAACAAAGAGGGAAATCCAATAATAATAAGCCAAAAGTCGGGATCGCTGAGATGTTCGGGTGTTAGCTCCACCGCAAGAATAGGTGCTGGTTGACCAATGGCATCTGCTGAGAACTCATACTGAAACGATTCTTCGTTGCTGAAGTAGTTAGCAAGCATGACGTCTCTGTTACCATAGAATATGAGAATACCAACTAATGCCAGAAATGCAAACCCTGTCGTCAGTGGAATACTGATGCACATCATGAGCCATCGCTTCCATGGCGGGTAGTATAATTCGTACGTATTGGTGATAGGAGATATACGATACTCTGTCCCTTTGAATTCAGGCCGTGCAATTTCTTCCTCTTTGTAGTCTATTGTACCCCATCTCCACGCTAGAAAGTTAGATCGTTTCCTCCAGGACACTAAAACAACAAACGACCATATCACGACCAGCACAGAAAACCACTGTTTGTATTTGGAAGATTGTAGAACACAAAAACAGCGTTGTGAGAGTTGTATAGATTGATAATTACGAAAAGAAATCAGCAACTTACTGGCCTAATGGCGTGATCCCATACACCACTGGCTAGCTGAACCCAAAATACAATGATTCCGATAACAGATAAGTACAGCAGATGGAAACTAACATGCTGTAACCAAGCAAAGTAAAAAGCAACTTTTTCGCCGTAGTATTCCTCGATAGAGTCTAAAGGTTGGTAGAAGCTCCCGACAAAGAACCGATAGAATAGAGGTGGCATGGCTGGTGATGAATTGTTTTTATCTCGCTCTTCATCTCCTGCAGATTCGTCATTTCTTGGGCTTTCGGGTTCTACTGTTAGACTTTTTCCATCACGTAAGTTCCAGTTTTGTTGTCTCCAAAATGTGACCCAACAACTATATAAAGCCTCTAGTCTACCATGAGAATGAAGTGGTACTCGAGCCTTAATTTGCTTTCCTAATTGAGAAGATGGACCCAGCTCTGCTCCTGAATCTCTGATTCGTGAGCCAATCACAAAATCAATGATTTTTTGTCTATCTTTTGATCGAAAAAGTGATGCTATTCGAGCGTCATCTTCATCATCAGTCATTTGCCCATCGTCAGTTGGAAGGAAATGAGTTATTAAATCTTCTCTATATGGTGCGTAGTCGCCTGGATAGAAGAAACAATTTGAGCATCAAATATCTCATGAATTAAGCGGCACCATTTTTAGGATCAGACTCACCGTCTTTGGTTTTCAATTTTAGTTTCAAAGCCTCTGCAACGTCTTGTAACCTGTCAACTGGACATCTAACTTTTATCATGACCTTTTTAGTATCCAATCCATACAAACGTTGAGTTTCGAGACCGGCTTGACGCAATCTTCCCCAAATTTGAGTGCCAGGAGAGCTGAAGCCGAGGAAGTAATCTGATGGTGGAGCTTTGTTGCCGTTGTATGGCACTATTTTTTGCTTTATTTCTCCTTGCTTTCCGTGGATAAGCCTATTGCTCAGTTTGTCGAACAGTGTAGGGGACTTGTTTGGTGGTAATACCTCTGCAAATCTAACCTTTAGGGGTGCATGATTATTTTCTTCTTTATCTCCGTCGAGAGCATGGCGGTGATACGATCCATAACCTCCTGCTCGTTGTGCAGAGAATCTGCCAGTGGATGCATCTCTATGTAACAGCAGGAAGCCACGCAGTACCATCCAGTATTCACCCTCTGTTGCCAGCTCTATGTCAAGCGAACGAAACAGTGACTGATGTTCACCATCACACCTTTTGGAGGGAGAAATTTCATAAGAAAAGTGTAAAACATTGAACGGACAAGACGAAGATCTACTCTCACCATTTCTCACCCAAATCCATGCTTGGAAAATGCTTCTGCACAAAAGCTCCTCGAGTTGAGGGCAAAATGATGGAAAATGCGTTATGCTTCACGTATTGTGTCTCACTTTGTCTCAACGACGAAGTTCCCAGCTTGTTCCCGTCTCTGGCAAAGGGATCTACATGAGTTGCTGGTTGGACTTGCACAATGTCTTTTGCTTCTATGGTCCCTGTGTTCATCCAATTCAGTGCATTATGAGTGATTGCATTCTTTATCCCGCCCTTTTTACGATTGTCCTCGTCTCGATCAATCTTGGCTTTCAAATAATCTGGTAATGGAACAGAAGCATCAAGCTTCCCACTCTGAAATGCATTGTCACTCTCTCGTCTATGTTCGTTCACTCCGAAACTTAGCCGCGCCTTCTTTTTGCGTCTGCGTCCGTTATACCGTTGTTCTTGTTCGCGTAAAGCAATGATTGCCTCGTCATCTGGGACGTATCTATAACAAATAGTGTCACCTTTGTCATCGGAATAGAGTTGAATGAAAACTGAATTTCCTCTTGGCCAGTGTCTTCTGACAACAATACCAATATCTAATGCTTCAAGGAATTGATCTAGACCATTCACTCTTGCAGCTATAAAGTTGAAGCGAATTCATGGTGTGAACGGCAATTATGAGTGAGAATAATGCAAGTGAACGACTACTAACAAAATGTCACCTTTAAAACTAATGTGTGTAACTCACCAACTCCCCTCGGAATTCCAGGTGAGGCAAAGAAATTATCCCCATCAGTTTCGTCCATACTAGCCACAGCATCTAGCATTGTCTCTCTGCCTCGTTTACCCGACTTTTCAGCACTTTCGAACAAACTCCTAGTCTTTCTCAATGATGAGGTTCGTGTTTTGCCGCTGCTCAATACTCCCTTCCGAGCCCTACGTGCCGTGCTACCAAGACGACCAGACTTTAATGACCGGATGGGTGGACTCGTCAAGTTTGGCGTTGATAGCACATTATTATCATAGTCTTGATTACCCCATCGTCTACGGAGTTTCCCTCCCGTGGAGTAGTACGCCACATCTTTTCGTTCGGGTGTATCTCCTCGTATGGGTGTGTTATTCTCGCTATTATTATTATTGGAGGATGTAATGTCACGTTTTGAATTATTACCGCCACCGATTGAAAATCTAGTAGGGGAGAACTTATCAACGGCTCGTTCGAATAAACTCTTTTGATGGAATGCCGTTCGTTTTTGAGCAGAGATCATCATGCTTGGTTTCGGAACTGGTGATATTCCATTGCTCGAGGATGAGAATAATGGAGTTGGCTGTGATGGAGTTGATGTTGTTTTGGATGATGACTGGTAATTATTACCATCCAATTTAGAATTGGCATTTGCACTGTTGTTTGTTTTCCTACGCCGCAATCCACTTGAATTCGTTGGAGTGTACATCTCGTTATTGTCGTCCATCCTGCTGCTATTATTATTCTCCTGATTCGAGGCAATGGTACTACCATCATCGGCTTCCTCGTCATTGTAACAATAACATAACGCCTCATCTCTGAAATCTAAATACCGTGCCCAGAAAGCATACGCTTCATTGGAACTTAGGACCAACACGAAGTCAAAGTCGTCTTGATTGTACACGCTGGCAATTACATTTCCCCGGACCAAATTATTTTGCTTCGCCAATGTAACGTGTGACGACTCGTCCTCGGCACGCGAGGACCGTATGGCTGCCAAACGAGAAAGTTCCGTGTGTAAATTCGACCACATTCGCCATGGATCGAGTGAAGATATCGAGAGACGTGATGACGACGTCCGTCGAATGATGGTAGCTTGTACTGCGGCATCAGCTTCTCCTTGAGCCGATTCTAAATCAATCGTCTCCATATTACCGCCCTCCTCGTCTTGTCTAATCTGCACACCACTCGAAATCACCGGAGCAGCTACTCTGTCAGTAGTACTGTTGTTATTGTTCAATAACAATTGGCCCCTTCGTTCCGCCGGCCAGGCAAAACGAACATTGCCCCTCCGTCCGCTCCGTCCGCTAACGTACACACTGTCCTCTACCGTGGCCCGGCCCCCGAATTCACGCGGATCGTTGTACAATCCCGTTCCGCCTCCGTTCAACGCAATGGGATACAATGCCAACTTGGGACTGCGCGCAACATCGTTTTCTTCTAATCCAATCACAGAATCGTCTTCGTCGGCCACGAGCGACAACGGCGGGGGTTTGTTGCTGATTTCTAATAAACCCGTGTCCTTGTTTTTGTAGGCGTATGCCGGTGTGATGTTCTTTTTGGAACTTCGTTTCGTAGTAGCAGTGGGTGAGGGGGCGTAGGGCAGTTGATGGAGGAGGGGGGTGCGTGGTAGGGGGATGTTTTCCTTGTTGTTGGGGTTGTTGACCATTGCTTGTGTGTGATATTTTCAACGGTACTAACAATGCTCTATGCCAGGAGCTCTATTGTCATCGTCGCCGCTTTAATAAGTCCCCTTTCCCTGTCTGGTACCATCAGATCAGAATTGACCAAAGGTGGGACCCCATGATGTTGGGTGTTGTTGACTTCGATTGATGAAGCCGTTTCCCATTTGAATTTGCAGAAAGTATCTTTTATCTTTTTCGGGAAAGCGGCGCTGTAGGTACCACCCTCTTACCTCTTACCGTACCTTACGTAGGCCAATACCCATAGTAGCACTAATTACCAGTAGGGCCACTCTGTGCTACGCACAGAGTAGATACCCTCCCAGAAACCGAGGCCTTTTTTACCACAGAACTACAGCAAACTCGCAGCCGCAACAGTCTATCACACTGCATCCACTTCATTCGGCATCGCGGCCGTACTCAGAATATCATCCATGCCCTTTCCCATCATAATTGTCGCAAAGAAGCACCTGCATCTAAATGCGGTGAAGATGCTGGATGTACGATGTAACCAGGTTTTATTCGTTGTTGTACCTGATGGATTGTCCCTGAACGAAGCTACGGATCTTCGACCAAACAATTCACGTGAAGTTGGGAGATACTCTGAATCTATCTATGTGTGCTGGATGACGATTGATCAAGCAGACATAATCCAAAATCAACTCTGTACTGCTGTTAATTGTGATCAGAGCGATGCTGAATCTGAATTGAATTGTTGTTATTCATGATCAGATCGATGCTGAATCATTATCCCCTACTGAAACTACTGGAATTAGGGGATAATGCTAATACTGAAGGACGCCTGTACTGTGCGTGCCATTATGAAAGGTGGTATGGTACCTATCTACACCTATCTACCTAGGTGTACCTAGATGTGTGCACCTAAGATAGGAGTTGTATTTGGTATCTGGCACCAATCTGCACCGGCACCGAGTATACTTCTTCCTTCCTGTATCTACAGTTACAGTACTCATCCAAACAACTAATTGCCTTTGATTATTGTGACAGCCCTGGAAAACTAGTGCAGTTAGCTTTTTGGGCTCCGATGCCATGATGATTTCTTGTGTTCCATAATTGCAGTATCAAGAGTTTCTTTTCTGCTCCTAACTCGTTGTATTGTAAATGAGGCAAAGTGGATCCTGTTCTGTTGATTGATTGAATAATATTTTGGAAGCAAGAAACGAAGGATGCGGAGTGCATTTATCAAAAGCAACATGGCAAATATTGCAAAGAAAAACAGGCAGTAATTCAATTGAAATTGTTCATCCATCTCATTTAATTTTATCTCCTCTCATCACATGTGCAGAGAAGACGATTATGGTCATTTGTAAACCTTCAGGGCTTCAAATAGTATACTCTACCATATTTCAATTCTTAACCGCAACATGCCAATACATTACTTCTCCAATATAGCCATATCCGCCTAGTTAAGATGATGAAAGGATGGCTGTCAAAAGAATGGGCATTAGTATTGAGTATAGGCAGAATATGATGATACAGACCCAGCAGGCCAAGCAGCAAAGATTATGACGAGATTATGGAGAGTGATTTGTGAGCCAACATAGGAGATGCAAAAAAATTATAAATTAGCACAGCAGTCCAGCAATCCGACAGTCCTAAAAGAGAAACGAACACTGAGAGAGAGACTGTGATGGTTCAAGGTTCAAGAGGTTCAGTCGCCAGTTCTAGTGCAACAACACCAGAACCTGACACGATTTCCAATAGACAAGGTAGATATATGGGATGAGGCCAGGTTGTAGGAGAAATCTAAAGACTTTAGAAGCAGGTAGAGAGGTAACTAAATTAGATTGAATGCACGCAGCAGATGAACGGACAGCAAGTGATGACGGATTATTTAATAGTTGATATCAGGAGTGAGAGTCGGCATTCTAACAAGAATTATTTGTAGCAAAAAAATGTATATTGATACAGTTATAGTAGTAATTGCTGATGGCTAACTTCACCAATATGTTCATTGTTTTGTGGCAGAGTGTAAAATGTGATTTTTCTCGCAGTTGAACAATATGTTTCAGGAGATTGCTGGTGAAAAGCTGAGTGGAAGTACAAAATAGGTGTGTGGTGTGGACAAAATCCATTTATTAGTTAAAGCAATGCAACAGTAATTGTGTTGCCTTCAATACAAAGAACACTATTGGCTACAGATTTACA
>JALLPH010000381.1:0-20891 GCA_036939855.1 Cyclotella choctawhatcheeana
TGCTGTTACTTTCCCCCTGTACAAAAGTAAGGGAATCCTCTGTAAATGAAGGGAATTTGGGGGAATTCCTGGGAAAAGGAAGGGAATTTCATTCCTAGCTCATTGGGCAGATGGCTGTCTGCCTACGGCTGCCCCATAATTTTGACCGTGTCACTCTTGCCTGCCTGCGACTGCAACTATGCACCTGTTGGCTGTGACTGTCTAGATGATTAGCAACCCTTGGGGATAAGCCCAACCCAAATGACTTTTTAATATTTTCAACAGATCAACGAATCTAAATTGTCTCAATAGTATTATTCCTCTGTAGAAGCCCTCTACAATGCACGAAAAAATTTTGTGCGTTTTTCATGACAAAACTAATATTGATTATTGATTCCTCTTTCACTTACCTTTCAGTAGTTTGATCTTGACCAGTTCTTGCTTAGAGTTGCGACGGCTATCCTACTTGTGTTCCGCTTCCGCAATCATCGACCATACACATAAAATAACTTTCTAGCATTAGGGTTTGTTCTCAAAGAAATAATCGTGAGATATGAGAAATGGAACTCTCAATTTGAACTGTAATGTGTACATGATACATTTCTTCAAGAAGAAATCGCGAGCATAAGCGTGCGAATTAATTTGCAATCAACCTTTATTTTACTACTTGTTTTGTTAGGTGCAAAATTATGGGGTCAACTTCAAAATAGTGAGAGGTAGCGTCATTAACCCTAAGTTTAACTTATGACTAACAACTTGATCAGATCCTTTTTGTGTGGTGAAATAACTAACAAATGGCCTAACTTTCAAGAAATTTGCAGACTAGAGTTTAGCACAAATTTGATGAAAGCGGAAATTTGATTTTTCCTAGACTCGAAACTGCAAATTTGTTGAACTGCCGGTCTCATCCCCCCATGTGCATAATACAAAATCTGCTAGGACCAATTTGCCCTTTTATTTTTATTAATTTTGCATTTACAGCCATTTTGATACTATCTCTTCGTTAGCTGCTGATGTCAACCAAGAGACTATCTGTGAGTATTAAAAGTTGTTACTTTATAGATATCTGTGGTGAATGCTTAGTTTGGACGGTGGACGTCTCCAAACTTGACGAATTGGCTCGTAGTGTAATTATTACTAGTAATGATGTTGCAATTAATTGACTTTTGGATTTAGAAGCTTTATAACCAGTACTAATCTAAGCAAATTGGAACCCTAAAAATAGAACTCCAGTTGACATGTTGTCAAGATAGTATTGACGTAATTGTCAATGATGGAAAGAACTCAAATGATGAGGGAAAAGACAATTGTGTCGAGAAAAACAAGGTAGTTTCTTCTTTCTTCAATTGAACTCGGGTGAGTGGTCTCTCTTTTTGAGTATTAGATCACGTCGGTTAATTATCGCTGTAAACATAAAACAATAAACCCTACACTCAGACATCAATCGACATCTCTGAGTCTTCTGTGAGCTTTCTATTGTCGATCTCCTCTGGTCAAATCGAGACCTTATGTGGTTGACTCAGAAAAACTTTCCAAGGTTTCCTTCCTCTCCAAGTGGTCGATCATGGAAACTTCTCTGCAAGTTTTTCACCACCCTCGCAAGTGGACTTTCAAAGTTTTTTTTTGTGATCGTTTCACATCTAGTGTTTATTGTTCCATGGGAGAGGAGGGCAACCTCCGAAAGTATTTCAGGTGGTCGGTCCAGACAAACCATTCTCAAGTTGTTCGAAGTCACGGAGTTTTCCTTGACGAGTGCATCACAATTTTTTGATATAACTTGTAATCAAAGTGGCATTAAATTCAAAATGGCCAAAAAGAGCACGTATTTATAGCTAAAAGGATAGCTTAAATTTAACCTAAACCCTCTTGATAACTCCACCAGCAAGTCATTGCCCAAGCTTGGTTTGGTTCAAATCTGCCTATTTTTTTAGCTAAACAAGACAAAACAAGACAGTAAAAAAGCACCTGCTATGAAAAAACTGGTTTCTGGCTGTATCAATGTATTTCAGACTTCATCCTTATTAAGTCTTCTCTCAATGAATAGACAGACATTTTTAAGCGGTGGGGGAGCTATAAAGGGACTCTGATTTGGGTAATTGCAGCTATTTATAAATCTCTTCTCATAAGGCCGTAGCATTGTCTGTTTTGTTGTTGCATTACAAAATAAAATGAACATAGCACTTAACCAAAGAATGAAAACAGACCTTTATTGCCGTAAGACAACCTCTTCCCGACCTCTAAATTGCAGTAAACCTCCACCTCTACAACTCCAAATTTTCCAGCCACAGGCCACCCTTGGACAAACTGGTAGGCTCCGCCAACACTAGACTTACCCTTCCTCAAATCACCAGCTATGGAAGAAACATTCTCCATATCAGGTCCCGTGAATCCACCCATCACTGGTGCTTCTGGCGGACCAATACACAAATCAGCTGATCCAAAGGCAGGCCCTCCGGTGGCAAAGTCAAAAATCGCTGCATTGCCTCCACTTAAGACGGGACATTTTACTCCTTTGCCATTTTTCTCGAACCATAAAAATGCATTGTTGGTATTGCCGTAATCGTCTGAGGACATCCAGCCTAGCGGGTTGTAACCTCCGAATCGTTTGCCTGATTTGGTCAAAGCCACGACTAGAGCGGAGCCTTTCCCATCTGTTTTTTGGTCAACGTGTGCATGTGATTACTGTGGGTATTTTAAATATATAATCAATGGCAATGCGAATGAACACATCATCATCTCACCTACACATTGATGAAAATTGAGAGCTGACCATCCATCTTTTGATGCCTGAATTAATTAGATATAAATGTTTTTGTGATCTGTATTCATTCTATAATTACGTTCAACAAAACTCGCCCTGACTACTCACCTTATAGACTCTTCCGAGATCAACGTCTTCTCTTTCCGGATCAAGTGACGTCCCTCTCAATACATCCAGGGGAGGAGTCAATGATGACGGAGCCACTCCAGTTATCCCTGACAACAAATCACCAATTGGTGATGATGAGGCACGTAGAAGGGCACGGTTTTTCTTGGATTGAATCAACGTTGGAGCGAATGCGTTGCATTGCAATATTATGCATGTAAGTAGTATTATCGATAGGATCATCATGGTTCATCAGGTGACTGCAGTAGACTGCAGGGCAGGGTGGGGATTGGGATACCAACACCGCAACACCGCCCGCCGCGCCCGCCACGACGCAGTCACAGCCAGTCACCAGTCACCAGTCACCCCTCTCGTCGCATAATTTCCTATTAGCTTCCATGTCAAAGAAAAAGAACTACCCGAAACTACTCCAAACAGATTGTCATATCGGCATCGTCGGAAGCGGGCTGGGCGGACTCTCCGCTGCATTGGCCATTTTGCAATGTGAGCTACCCCCCGATGCCAAGAAGCGGAAGTCGAAACATAAAGCATCCGACGACGGGGCAAACACTAAAACTCCAAATGGCTTTCAAGGCAGAATAACAATCTACGAACGTGATAAACTTGCCTCTGATCGAAAAGAGGGCTATGGGATGACTCTTACATACAACCCAAAGGGACCGTTGGCGCAACTCGGTATCCTCGAATCGATTGCAAAGAGAGATTGTCCTAGTCGGAGCCATTATCTATTCAACGAGAGAGGTGATGTCATGGGTTATTACGGCAATGCGTTTCATAATGTTGACAGCAATGATGACACCAATGAAATGACACCTTCGGTGAGAGGAGCAGGTCAGAGAGGCAATTTGCGAATACCACGCGCAGAGCTTAGATCAATCTTGATGGAGAAGATACGCGAGGTAGATGAGCAAAACAATCCATCTAGAATCAATATAGTCTGGGGCAAAAGGTTAGTTTCCTATTGTGATCGACCAGCCATCGAGAAGTTAAGTCAGATTCATAGTACAACGTGCGCGGATGTGTCTCAAAGTGGTGACACAAGTTATGAGCGTCCAGTGCATTTGCAATTTGAAGATGGAACTACAGACGAAGTTGACTTACTCATTGGTGCCGACGGGGTAAACAGTATAGTTGCCAAGCAATACCTTTCGACAACAGTCCCATCGAAGTTAGAGCAGCAGCTACCTGTATGCAATGTTGCCCCAGAATACCTTGGCGTTTTTATAATCATTGGAATATCGAATTACCTGCATCCATTGATTGACGAGCGAGGATACTACACCTTAGATGGGAATCATAGACTGTTTATCATGCCCTTTGCGGGAAGTAGACTGCAAGAACAGCCACGTCGTACTATGTGGCAGTTATCTTATCCTATTCCCGATCGAGAAGAAGCATTAAGGTTGAGCAAAATTGACTCAGGGCAATTACAGCAAGAAGTCCTGAAACGATGCGATGGATGGCATGAGCCATTTCCTGAAATGGTCAGGCATACACCTCTTTCCACTATTTGGGGAACGTAAGTGAGATATGTTGTAAGAACAGATAGTATCAGCAAGCTAACAATCTTCTCTGTTCTGTCTGTATGCAGGGGCCTGGTTGATCGAGACCCAAATGTCTTCATTCAACACCGGCAATCACTAGAAATCCATGGTCGCATTCCATCTCATGTTGTGTTGCTTGGTGATGCCGCACATGCCATGTCACCATTCAAAGGTTCCGGTGCTAATCAAGCTCTAACTGACGGCCCTTTACTGACGAAAATGCTGTTAGTTTCGCGAATGGACTCTGCTGTTCGTAGTTTTATGACTGAAATGGCAAGAAGAAGTGGCGTTAAAGTCAGAGCATCGAGAGAGGCAGCAATTAAGCTGCATTCAAATGATTGTTGGGATTGGATGGCTTCTCAGGATGGAGTGACTAGTGCAATATTTCATGGAGTCAATGCGAATCACGTTCGTAATTTACTGGATACTCTCAAAGAAAGATCGATCGGTGCATCGAAAGGTGCCATGCTTGATGAATCTATAATGGCTGTCGTCAAAGAAATGAAAGTTTCTGATCAAGTCTGTTCAAAAAGTGATCACTCAGTGGAGAACATTCAAATCTGGCAAGCACAAGCCTTGCAATATGCATCTACGGGAAATCTTAAGCAGCTTCGGGAGCTATCTAGAAAATCAAACATTGCAATCCCAAAGGCTGTTGATTCCAGTGGGCGCTCCTGCCTCCATTTAGCTGTGATGAGTGAACATTTCGATGTTTGCTGTTGGCTATTATCTGAAGCAAAGCTAGATCCAAATTTATGTGATGATAACAACAAAACTGCATTGGATGCAGCAAGTAATGAGAAAATTACTGAACTAATAGAATGTTGGATTAGGAAAAGACCATCACCGCCAAAAACGCACTCTCATTACGTCACAGAATCAGGTACACCTTTAGCAGAGCACGATTTGTATCGACATATAGAGCAACAGTTAAGGCCTATACGAACAACGCAACAACTTTATTCATTGCTGCAAACAAATCGATGTAGTTCAAACGCCAGGAACAAAATTACTCACATCCTGGGCTTTATATTAGACAAAAAAGACAAAGAAGAGCAAAAAGAACGAGAAGCAGCATTAGCACGAGAGCATGGGGCTATTGTATTGAGAAATTTTGTACCGAGAGAGATTGATCAACTAGCACTTGGAGCTTTGGCTTTGCAACCTTTGAAACTTCAAATACCCTGTGTATCAAACTTGTTGAATCTTGGTAATACCAGGAAAAAGGCTAGTAAGAAAATGGAAGAGATCAAATCTCAGATCTCATTACCTGCTGACTCTCCGATCATTGTGCAGACAAACTTTGGCCCACAACTTCTCTCTCAATCATCCGGCAGTGCAAGTAAAAAACGCAAGATTGATTCGTTTCCTCTGTCAAAGCTCCGTTATTTGAATTTGGGAGAATGGAACTACAATTGGGGTGACAGAAGATATGACAGAATACCTGAAGCCAAACCATTTCCCACTTCATTTTCAATATTGGCAGAGCATGCTTACCAGCTCGCCCAGCAACAGGATAACACAGTCACACTACTGGACAAAACAAGTACAAACTCATTTGACATGGCAATATGCAATTTCTACCACTTACAACGCCCTTCAGATCGGCTTGGTGGACACAAAGATGACGTTGAATCTGATTTAACAAGTCCATTAATTACAATTTCTCTAGGCGCGCCAGCAATATTCTTGCTTGGTGGAATGACGAGAAGCTGCGAGCCTACTGCAATCTTTTTGAGAGCTGGAGATTGCATGATAATGAGCGGCAAGAGCCGGCAATACTTCCATGGTGTGCCTACGATTCTAGAGTTTGAAGAAGATTGCGTTCAAACGTTGAATGAGAACGACAGAAAGGTTTTTCCTGGTCTTCAAGATGATATCCATCTTTGCCAAAACAAAGTCAATAACATTCCATCTTACAACGAGTTGTTGTTTTCGAAAGCCTTTCTTACTACAGCAAGAATGAACATCAGTATTCGTCAGATTTAGCAACAATGGATCTTACAAAAAAAAGAGTACTAAAAAGTACGGTTGAATAAAAATATCTATCTATTCCTCCATAAGATCACTTTCATGCACGGAAACACAAAAATCACAGATACCTTTTTGCCTGATGTGAGTCATTCTACTGGGACTATTTCATGGACTGCTCATTGAAAAACTAAGAAACAAATTACTTTTACTCCACAGTCATGACTATTGACCTCAGGTAAAGTAAAACCATGTTGTGTAGTAATGACGACTAATATCTGAGAAAGTAAAGTAATATCTCATCAGAAGTAAAGTGAATTGAAGCAAAGCAGCAAATCTAGCCTATGGTGCTAATAACAACTAATAATCTTATTTGTGTGGTTATAGTAGACTAACTGACATTTAAATATGCTTTAAAAACTCATTGTTATGCATTCAGCCCTCCACCACCTACTCCTGATCATCATCTCATCACTTTTGCTATCACATCATTCCTATTTTCAATTATTATACGTATCTTCTTGCTCATATAGATGCTTTGTCACATCAAATCCTGGGTAATTTGCAATAATCAATAAACAAGTACTCTGACTCTGAAGGGGGTGCAGCAGTGGGAGGTTGAATAATTAAGATGACCATATGAGGTCATCAAAATTCTGTGGTGCGCCATAGTGTTCCTCATCAGACTCAAGCTTTCCGTGGATGGGCAGGAAATTATGGTAGTGGTGTGTTTACACACAAGATTCCACGGGGTACTAGGGGTCTACAGAACCAAAAGGAAAAATCATAATGCAAAATAATGGGGGTGGATGTGTCAACATACGTTCTATAACTTAGTAATTGCTTTTCTTACGTCAGTCCGTTGCAGTTTTCCTATTCTTGCGAAGATTTCTGAAAAATCTTGATAGATTTTCTTTCTAGCCCTTCCCTCATGGCGCTCATTTTTCTCGCCAAAAATCGGCTTCGCCGCTGATCCACTGCCGAAAACCAATGGCCGCTCACAAGATTGTCCAAGGGCCTACACCGTCAACTGCTATCTACAGCCCCTTCTGTCATGGCCGTGAAGATATTGGCGTCCATTTTTCTCTCCGTCTCCGGCGGCAATGGGGTTCGGAGTGCTAACTCCCTGTACCAGTCGTAGGAAAAATTCCGTTTCGGGAAAAATTCCGGTTCGGCCAGCCAAATCGAATTTTAAAACTGTTGAAAAACTTGAATCGAGACGAATCGATCTTCTAAAACGATCTATTCGCTTCGATTCAAGGTTTTTCACTGGTTTTTAATTCCGGCCCGGCCGGAATTTTTCCTACAACTGGATAAAGATGCGGATGGAAAACAAAAAGCGAAATTCTTTGACTTGTCGACGGTGGAACAACTCGTTGAGACCTTCTTACCTCTCAAGATCATTGAAAAGGAAGACGTCACCAGACCACCCACCAAGAAACAACGCCTTGACGATATTCCACCAGAAGACTCACTAAAGAAGCAACCATGTGCTGACGCGAAAAGCATTGAATCGTTTCATTGCAAGCCAATCTGGAATCAATTGTGCTCAGTATTGAACTTGTCCCTACTCTCTAATGATATACTGAATGAAACAAAGGTGATTTCAAGCCTAGTTTACTATTCAAAGTTTGAAGAGGTGACGGCAAGATTGGTTGGTCGAAAAGGATCTTTCACTTTGATTCGAGACTTATCTTCTGCAGTTGGCGAGAAATACGGCATAGAAAACTCCAAATTTGGAGAAGAGGGATTAAGGCTCGAAGAGAGCGTCATCCAGCAGGCCGTTTCTTTGTCATTGAAGACAGCAACAGTGCAAATGTGCAATAATTTTAGACGCGAGTACAAGTTGGAGGACAAGAAGATTACTTTGGTCTGGAATACCAAAGACGGCGTAACAAAAGAGGAATGGAAATGGAAATACCCCTCTTCAATTTATTTGGAACCTCGAGAGGGCCAAATCAGATTCAGTGATACCGATTTGACAGTTTCCGTTGGAAGCGGAAAGTCAATGAGAGAATTCCAATGCCATAAGTCTATTCTCTCGCATGCCACTTCGCCGCACGTTTCTATAATGTTTGACGACGACAAGCTACTTCTCCCTCATCTGAACCCAGAGGGTTGGGACTCATTCTACACCTGTATTGATCCTCGTAATAATTGTAGCGATCTAAACAATGGCAACTATGATGGCAAGGAGAAGGTGGAATTGCTTGTGCCATATTTTCGTGAGTTTGAGATGGATAGGCACCTGAAATGTTGCGAAGATATTATTCAAAATTTGGTTGATAATGAGGTGGAAGCTTGGGACTACGACGAGCCAGATGCAAGCTATCTGCTGGACCTTTTGCAACTGGCAGTAGACAACGACTTGGAAAAATCAAAGCCAGTCATTGAGAATGCACTCAAAAGCTGCTTCGAAGGAGAATTGCAACTGGATCTCATTGAGAACATTGAACTGAAGACTGTTCGTAGTCTCGTTTCGCTCTGTCTCCCCATCAAACGAAAAACAAAGAAGGGGCCATTTGTGTCATCCACTTGTCCAGCTCTCTGGCAAGGAATGAGCTCGTGCATTGCTGATCGTTTGAATCCATTGATGCTCGACAAAACCAAAGTTAACGAGAGCGAATACAATATGTTTTCATCTCTCATCTACTCTCTGTTCCAGTTAAAGACCTGCGAGCAAATGCGCCAGAACGACTTCGACTGGTAATATAGTCCTCAGTTCCCCATTTCCCTATTCAAGAGAGAACACAGAGAGAAATATGCTGCAGGTGTCTCTAAAATAATCACTTCTCCTTTACAACCTAATATTAAATCTTTAATACTTAGTAAGCTACAATGCAATCCCAATACTGGCAATGAAAGCACTTATAACACAAGCCCTGGTGTCAGACCATCACCAGGCTTGTCTTCCTTGTCTTCTTCCTCCTCTACTTTCTCTTCCTCAACATCATCGGTGCTTTCGGTGGCTTGTTCATACTTGCGTTGACTGACAAACTCATTGTATTGAGTGTGACCTTTAAATGGGCGTTCACCGATGGCGTCAATGACATCGTCATGCGTAATAGTTTCCTTCTCCAAAAGAAGCTTGGCGAGAGCTTCGACTTCCGTCTTTTTGTCACGAATCAGTTGCACGGTATTTGCATATGCCTCGTCAACGATAGACCGTGCCTCTTCATCCATTGCCTCGGCAGTTTTGTCAGAGTATGGCTTTTGTTCACCTGGCATTTCATTTGGATCCTTGGGGAATGCCAGTTGCCCTACACGTGGATTCATTCCATACACCTGGATCATACTGTAGACCAATCCAGTAACACGCCTTAAGTCGTCCGATGCCCCAGTTGTAACACGGCCAAAGAACACTTCTTCTGCAGCCCTGCCTGCTAAAGCCATCTTGACAATGTCCATAATTTGCTCCTGGGTCCGTAAGAACACCTCCTTTGGAAGATATTGAGCATATCCAAGAGCTCCACTACTTCGGGGGATAATAGTAACTTTCAGTAAGGGATCGGCATGTTCCAAAAACCAACCAGCCACGGCATGACCTGCTTCGTGATGGGCCACTATACTCTTTTCATCCTCCGACATCAGTTTATTGCTCTCGAGACCTCCAATAATACGATCAATTGCCTTCTCAAAGTCATCCATTTCAACAGAGTCAGCCTTGCGACGAGCTGCAACAATGGCAGCCTCATTGCATATATTGGAAATGTCTGCCCCCGCAAAGCCCGGAGTGAGTCCTGCTAATCTACCCGCCACATCCTCTGCTTCTCCTTTTAACTTGATACCTTTCAAATGGATCAAGAACACCTCCTTCCGTCCTTTCAAATCCGGTAGGTCAACGGTGATCTGTCTATCGAACCGACCAGGACGAAGGAGAGCCTTGTCGAGAATATCCACTCTGTTGGTACCCGCCAACACAACCACACCCGTCGAAGGCGAGAAGCCATCCATCTCCACAAGCAATTGATTCAATGTGTTTTCTCTCTCATCATTCCCGCCTCCAAAGCCACCACGGCCACGTTGACGACCCACGGCATCAATCTCATCGATAAAGACAATACACGGTGCGTTGGCCCTTGCTTCCTTGAAGAGATCTCTGACACGAGATGGACCCACGCCTACAAACATTTCGAGAAAGTCGGAACCGGAGATGGTGTAGAATGGGACATTGGCTTCGCCTGCCACTGCCTTGGCCAGGAGTGTTTTACCTAGAAAAATAGGACATGAGAAACAAATAAAGCAAGGTAAGCGAACATAATATATGTAAAGCATCAGAAGCAAGCAGCCCAAATAAACTGTCAACATAATATATACTCACCAGTACCAGGAGGACCGGTCAACAACGCCCCCTTCGGAATCTTGGCCCCCAACTTGGTAAACTGCGTGGCATCCTGCAAAAAATCTACAAACTCCATAATCTCCTTCTTGGCCTCCATACACCCCGCCACATCCTTAAACGTCACCGTAACATCCTCCTTCTTAATCAATTTGGCATTACTCTTGCCCATGGAGAAAATACCGCCCATGCCACCCCCCCGCCCCCCACCGGCCCCCGGCATCCCTCCCATACTCCTCATCATATACGCCGTTAGCCCGATCAAAAATAGGGCCGGTGCCGATTTAATCAATTCAATGGCCCAATTCGTCTCGGAGGCGTATTGGACCGGGACGTAATCTCGGGGACTAATGTTTAATTCTTGTTGCGAGCGGGATAATTTATCCTCGAAGGATTCCACGCTCCCTATATTGAAATGATAGACTAATTGTTGTTGTTGCCTACTGGAGGAGGATGAGGATGTTAATCCCGGATATCCCTTTTTGGAAGCGGATGAAGAAGAGGAGGAGGTATCGCCGTTCATTTCCATGACCGTCCCGTCATCCCAACTTTCATCGCTTTTCATCACATCATCATCCTGTGATTTACCACCGCTACTGACACTACGTCTCGATAACAAACCACCCCTTCCCCTACCAGCAGCAGACACCGGTACGCCCCTTGCTCCCGGTCTCAAATAAACCCGTGCGGTCTTTTGATTCACCACCACGATACGTTCCACGTCTCCCTCGGTCAACATGTAATTATAAAAATCATGCCACGTCACTTCCGGTCCATCTCCTCCCATGACGTTATTATTATTGGTATCGTCCTCGAGAAAAGAACGTGCCATTAATACCAAGAGTAGTAGGATGGTGGCACCGGCCGCTTGTTGTTGCATTTCGGTTTCTTGTTGCTTTTTACGACGTTCTTCTTCCTTCTTCTTCTTGTTGTTATTATTGCTATTATTGGATGATGATGATTTGGTATTCTTTTTATCATCTTTTTCTTTGTCATCAGGCGAGTTATTATTACTGTCATTATCGCCATTTTCGGAAGGTGAATCTCCTCCTCCCCCCGATCGTGCATTTTTGGGTAAAAAATTCTCGAATCCCTTGGGTACGCGTGTTAGTAGATGCGAATACAGTTCGTCCAATTGACGAAGTAGTAGATCTGTCGTTGATGTTCTATTATTACTCTGCAGCTGGTCTGCTGCTATTGAAATAGTGGCAGTGTCAGAGCGTTGCTTCTGTGTGTCTTCATCGGTAGTTGGCGATGGCAATACTGAAATACAACGTTTGTAATTACGGCTAGTTTCCCACTGATAGTGACGATGATGATGGCTGCTGCTACTGATATTCATCACTGTGTTATTACTGCGATGATCGTTCCATGATGGATTCTTTAAAAGCGAAGACGAAGCACGAGCAGCACTGCTGTTGTGGATGGGCCTGACCGACAATCGCGATGACGTCGAGCGAAGAATTCGTAGATGTGACAGCATCGTTAATTAATAATTGGTAGAGAGAGGATAGTTTGTAATTCAAACACTGTCAACTATTGATGGGTTTCGAAAAGAGAGAGATTTCTTCGAGCGATGGCAGTAGAAGCTACACAAGTAGAAGTCCCGTCAGGCGTCAGGGGCTGATTTACAATTCGATTGCTGACTGCTGAATTCCAAGCTATTCAGTTATTCACAAATTGAATTCTATGCCTTTGATAGTGGTCCTGCTGCCGTTGTGTTATTCGATTCGAATGCCGTCTATTGCGTCAGTAGTGTTACTTTTGTATTGCCCGAGCGAGAGCGATTTTGTTCTCATTGATTCTGCGTTGGCAAGAGAAGTTGTGTTTGGTGCAAGTGAAGTTTTGTGACATCAGTCGTGGGTGCGGATAGTTTTGTGGGGACGTCGGCGTACCGACAAAACTGTAGACATTACAGCATAGGTACTTCTTCTTCAACGACAAGAATGAGCCCCCTAAGTTTTAAGTCAACGCCATCTATTGGTATCATATCTCTAACCCAGATTGTCGGCTTCCAAACCCAACTTCTCGTCTACTTCCTTCAGCAGTAGATCTCCTTTTTGGCCTGGAATTGGATTTGGATTTGAACTTCTTCCACCCGGCATCCGGGAGAGTTGTCGAGTACCGATCACCATCCAGCAGCTGATAGGGATTGGGGCCTAGCAACCAATCTAAGAAGATTGTTACAGGCCAACTTGATGCGTAGTATTGTAGCAGTGTGCAATAGTAGATGTCCCTCTTGTCAAAATGAGAAGTAGTTCTGCCACGTGAACTGTACAATAAGTATGGAATTTGATCATCATTAAGTGACGATGCTGTGATCGGGCCATGTTTGCTCTCATACTAGAGAGTTTGGATGGCAGCTAGTAAGTCCCGCTGAGCCGTTTGCTTTACAAACAGTTCTCCCGAATATTTGTGAGGTGTGTCCAGTTTTTCTTTTTTGTGTCCGGCCCGTGGCGACACAGGGAACAAAACGGGTCTGCTCCGTCCTGAGTCCCGCAGCGCGCGAGCGATCTGTGAAAAATTCAGCCGTTTACATCACATACCATAATATTATGGTAACAACCATAATCGGATCCTCCACCAACATTAATATCATGTCGTCAGAAACCCAGCTCGTAATCAAGCTAATTCGAGATGATCCAAATGGATATGTCCCGCTGGACCAGTTGAGAAAGAAGTATCATGACAAGTACGGAATACATCTGAAGAAACGAAACAAGATCTTGAAATGGGTAGGAAATCTTCCCGGTGTCTACATCAATAATGATCCTATCAAGCATTCGATTCATATCAGAGGAATCAATGGACTTACTCGTAACGAAAGGGATAAATCCAAAGAAGAAGCCAATCTCGTAATCAAACTGATTCGGGAGGCCGAGAATACATACGTCCCACTGGAGCATTTGAGGCAGATGTATCATGAGAAGTATGGAAAATATTTGGAACGAAAGAAGATCTTGAAATGGATTCGAACTCTTCCGGGTGTCTACATTGATAACAATCCTGTTACTCTTTCGATTCATATCAGAGCGGGCAATGCCCTAACCCTAACTTGGCTTACTTGTTCCAAGATTGACGCTGAAGAAGATCAAAGCAGCAAAAGGTCGTATGCCGCCGTGGTTGAGGGTCGTGTATATGAACGTGCGCCGTTTGATGTAACAGTAACAGTGTCAAAGAAGAAGAAGAAGAACAACAAGAAGGCAAAAGGAAGCAACCTTTCCGTCAATCTTCCTACATCTACACCTACACCCACACCCACTCCTCAGAAACAAAAGATTAGTAAGAAGAAGAGGCGCAAGGCAAAAGTGAAGAGTTCTCATAATCTACCGATTCGGAACGACTGCTACTATGGTATGGCAAATCATAAAGTTGACAATCAAGGAAGGAGGAAATGCATTATGCATTTCGGTTTCACTTCTGGCTGCAAGACAAAACATTGGCCAAGTAAAGAATCGAAGCGTCACTACTATATTTCCGAACGTCCAATCAGCAGTTCCAAATGTCCAATCAGCAGGGCAATTGTGAGCGGATACATTGCAAACAAGATCAAGAAAGCAGGTGGTCGAAAGGCAGCCAGAAAGACAAGGAACTTGGCCAGGCTTCGGAAGAAGCACAATCCTACGCCTGCAGCTCCAACATCACATGCTATACAGCGTTACAGGGAGCGAGGCATTGCCTCCTCTCCTGTTTATAAACCCATGGAGGGTGGGAATGAAGCCATTGTTGTAACGTATGTCCCAATTCAACGAGAATTGTATTCAGATGCAAAGAAATCGCGCCTATCGATTCAAGTCGAGGTCGATAGGATGAGTAACTTGTCAAAGAAATCTGGCCTACCAAAGAGCAAACTGTCGTCAAGAGACGCGTACTTGTTCAAGCTATCCAGCCAGGCGACAAAGAAAGAAGAATGCAGGCGTCGATCGCAGCAAAAGCAAAAGGCGTATTCGAAGCAATGCCCCCTTGACGGATTTTGGGCTCCTCTTAGCATCAAAGCAAAGGCGCCTCCGAATCTGAAAATCCACGGCAGGCGGGAGCGCCACTCCAATAGATACAAGTCCAAGTCAGCTGCCAGGCGCTCAAGAAAGAAGGCCCAAAAAGGATCGAAGAAGAAACATCGTGCCGCAGGGAGGGCTCATTAAAATTAGTGTCGTAAGACAAACATATAGGTTGATTTCAATGAGAAAGTGTGCATTTGCTCATTTGCGTGTCCTCGCATGCTCTTGTCCGGAATGTTGCTTGATTTACAGATGTAGAAATTCAATGAAAGAAAGCTGAGTTGATGCCAATCAAGCATGAGTACTTCTCTTGAAGGAGAGAATGGTTGCTCTTTCCTACCACACTACAATACTTGCAAATGGATCATGAATCAAAGAGAAATAAATAATATAGCTTATGCTACCTATTGCAATTATTGACCAAAAGAGCCTGGATTATTTTCTCCTGCACACTCTCTTTCGCCCCAAGCTCCGTCAATAGCAGAGCACACGCCTCTGCTGTAGACACTCGCATTGCTTTCTCGTTCAGCTTTTCATTCTCCTTTAAGCTGTCCTGTATTGCAGCCCCGTAATTCTTTTTAGCTCGGTGGAACTGAGAGACTGATTTCGGATGGAGAGCTATGCAGGCAGGCATCATATGATCTTCTTCGTCTAGGCGTCTTCGAATCGTTTTGTGCATATTCTTTGCATTTTTGTAGGTGCCGTCGAGGGCGACTATCCGAAGAATTTGTTTCTGATCTTTGCCCTCTTCATATTTATTCCCAACTGTGGCATTATCGCTCCCCACTGAATTGATCATGCTGTCTTGATTGATAGATTGAGTTTGTAGAGAGCCACTTCTGATGAACTCCTCCACCGTAATTGCATTCTCGCCTGGCCATAATATCGCAGTTTGTCGTCCTCGGTCTATCATCATTTCATCGATGCATCTATTGAAATCACCGAAGATTTCGAGTCCGAGAATAAACAGCTCTGACCATGATGTCTGATCAATGTGCTTCATGTGGCAAAGCTGATGCCAACCTGAAGGCATGCAAAGCTTGTAAGCTCGTGAAATATTGTGGCGTTGAATGTCAGGTGGCCCATCGACCAGCACACAAGAAGGCGTGTCGGGAAAAAGCAAAAGAATTATTTGACATGCAGTTGTTTGCACAGCCGCAACGCCAAGAGGAATGCCCCATCTGCATGATACCACTGCCATGCCATGAGGAAGAATTAGCGTACATGAATTGCTGTGGAAAAACTATCTGTCGGGGCTGCACATATTGTTTGACGCGATCGTGTTGTCCTTTTTGCAATAGGGCTGATCCTACGTCGCCAGAAGACACCATCAAAAGGTTATCCGAAAGGATAGAGAAATACAATGATCCAGAGGCAATGGTGGTATTCGCGGGTTTTCATTTAGAAGGCCGGCATGAATTGCCAGTAGATCATTCAAAGGCATTTGAGCTATTATGGTACAGCGTGCAAGTGAGCTCGGATCTGCTGCAGATCACTATAATCTAGGAATTATGTACCAAGAGGGTGACGGGGTAGAAATTAACAAGAAAAAGGCTGTCTATCACTATCAAATTTCAGCGATGATGGGCAAAATGCAAGCCAGGCATAATCTTGCGTGTTTTGAATGGGATGATGAAAATTATCAGCGTGCAATTAAGCACTTCATGATTGCTGCCAATTGTGGTAATGAAAATTCATTACATGAGCTTAAGAAAGGTTTCAAAAATGGGCATGTGACAAAAGAAGACTTCGCGAAGGCGTTGCGAGCATACCAGGCAGCATGCGATGAAACCAAAAGTGAACAAAGAGATAGAGCTGCGGTCATACGAGCAAGACTAGGAGAGTAAACTTGGGTGTCATAATCATGAAAGATAGAGGAACAGAGTAAACAACTTAGGTGGTAGACTCTACCTTTGAAATGAATCTTTTCAACGAGGTTTTGAGATGCTTCCATCAAATAAAATAAGTATTGAAATGAACAAGCCATCACATAAAACACCAAAACCCTCTTTCTCCTGTTAGTTTTGTTTATTTGAGTATATCACCCATAAGCATCAAACATCTGACACCCATCTTCTGCCAAGCTTTTCATTATTACAACTATGAATAATAATTTACAACCCAGCTAATTCAACATCTTTGCATAGTTATGACTAACCCCTATCTATGCTATTCGTAAACATGATCGTAGTTTCACTTAGAAGAGAGTGGAATATTAGGTCGCTCTACTTGCAACTTTCTAATCATTTATACCATTTAGTCTGTGAAATTATGCAAATGGTCTTCCTTGCAGTGTAACATTGTAATTTCATGGCTGGATAATAATTGTAAGTGTTTTACATACATTTCACATCAACTTAGATTTGTCATTAGACTCTACCCTTGGAGGATCGAAATCTATCATTCTCAAGATCTCCAACAGGTTGATTGTTGCTTCAGTCTTCAATCCTATCCAATTATTATTATTATTAAGGGAGATGACAGCTTACATGGTGCAGCGGAACGATGATGTCTGACAAACAGACTCAATGAGTCACGAGCGTCAATAATAATAAAACCGGCGAGTGGCATGGTTGGTGATTTGCTGCATCAATTGCTACAATTAACCATCGTGGCTCCCAAGAAAGATTGCGGAGTTGATTACCCGCCTTCGATGGAGAATACCTACAAACATTGTTGATGTTGTCCTTGGAGATGTAAGTGTTGAGTGAGATCTGACGTTGTAGTTGTTCTATCTCATCACAGTCTGCTTTCAATGAAGTATATAGTGGAGTCAGAGCGTTGCCTCTGTGTACTTTCATCTGTGGTTGACGATGGCAATACTGAAACACAACGTTTAAAAGTAGTATCATAGCGATGATGATGATTGTTGCTGACGACGTTCCCCATCAAATTATTATTATTTTTATGATCGTTCCATGATGGATTGTTTAAAAGCAAATACGAAGCACAAGCAGCACTGCTGCTGTGCTTGTGGATGGGCCTGGCTGACAATCGCGATGATTTTGAACGAAGAATTCGCAGATGTGACAGCATCGTTAATTTGTTATTCACACACTTTCACTTGACAGTTTTTGATAAGAGAAAGAGAGATTTCTTCGCGGAGTACCCTCATCAGTCATCAGCCATGGTAAGTAATTGCGGATATTGGACGGCTAGCAGCCGCACCCGCCGATGGAAACTACGACGTTACGGTCGAGGACCTCGAAAGAAGCCACCTGATCCGCCGGATTTGTCGCAATCAGGGCAGAAGCGTCGCGCTACGCTCCCACGAGCGTCGCGCCCTTCTGCAGGCATCAACTATCGTTGTTGTCGACAGCCTTGCCACAATCCCTTGTACGCCGATCACCGTAGGCTCGTCGCTCCCTTCATTGCGTGCAGCAGACGTCCTTTTCAACGCGTATCGTCCACATATTACCATCACTACCGACCGCCGCAGGCTGACAAAACCGGCCGCCATGGTACAAGTACAAACCCCTCGAAGCATCACACACCCATTGCGACACACATGCACCAGTTCTTCCGCCGAACAATTAACAACATTACGCATGCATACACTACTGGCACTACACTCTTGACGTCCACACTTAAGAGAATACATCAATCTCTGTGTCATTCTGACACCCCTACTGGCCAAATTGACGACAAACACAGCAACTCGCCAAACCAATTGACTGTTTCCCCCTTCCCCCCTTCAACATGGCACATTCCCTTTCTCGATTTGAATATTTTCGAGAAAAGCGGTCTTTTCTCTACATACCGACCATCTGTTTTTCTGCCCTCCACAAGACTCCATGAGAGACCTTCTCTCAGCAATCTCTCCTCACGCCTCACAGACATCGTCTCCAACACAATGTCATGGCTCCGTCAACCAACTGGCCAAACATCAACAATGCCTCCAGCACCTATATCAACCGGTCCTCACCACCCTTCTCGAATTCGAGAAACAGACGGCACATTTTCCATTCAAACCAGTACAACCAATGACAATTCAAATCTTGCCCATCTGGAACAGCTGCATCCGGCCAACAGCTCAAATAAAGTCATTGCTGCCTCGCATCATAATTCCACCAACCACGGAATGCAAACCTGCTTACCATTAGCAAGTTTCAAGCCCTTTACCACCGCGCCCACACGGATAACTCAAGAATCCCATCCTCTGCCCTTTTGCCTCCCTTGTAACCACCACAGCACTGCGGACTTCACGCCAGTCCATCCTCCAGTGCCAGCTTTCATCTATCAAGCCTCCCTCACTGACACTATCTCTACCATCTCGGGTGATCGGCCTTCCAGTATGAGCGGCGGCATCAATGATCCCTACGGCGACGGCCATGAACAAGTTTCACCCTCACGCCCTAATCCTAATCAACCCACGGACGCAGTCTCTCGCGCTGAATTGACGGCGATCTTCCAGGCCAACAATGCCTCCTTTATGGCGGCACTTAAGGATCACATTGGAGCTGCCTTCCTTAATAGCAACTCCAAACCTGCATCAAAACAGGATTCGGACAATCATACGACCGCTACTGCATCTAGCGAATCCACGGCCCCTTCTGCATCTACTGCACAGTCGGATGAATCTCCCACTGACGATGCTATCCTCCGTGCCCGCCGCTTCCGTGAACAATTGAAACGTCAACCCCGCACCGGAGCTCCCAAGGATGATAACAACCCAGAGTACAATGTCCCCACAGCAGAAGAGCCCCCCGTCTTGACTGCCTCCGATCGAAACCATGGCATACCTTTAGGCACCAGAAGCACCCTCTCGTCGGAAGACGACTTTCAGTACGTCGATTTCTCCACTTATACCAACCACTTGGGCAAGGTTGACCCCGATGCGGAAGTAACCGCAATTGAAGTGGCTGACATCATGAAAGATTGTGTTGAAACAATGAACAACACTCTGAGTGTCAAAATCGTCCGAGCGGTAGAGCGCCCCCCGGTTGAAGGCCCGAGCAACAAGCATAATGAAAAGATTCATGGCTTCTTTGCACTCCAACTCACCCATGATCCGTCCTCCTCCAATGCCATCGAACGTAGCTCCTCCCTTCGTTCGGCCATCCAACAGGTAGTCACCCGTAAGCACCACATCAAGCTTGCAACAGACCCGGACATGGAGCTCCCAAAGTACACCAGAGCAATTCGTTTCATGCTCTCGCCAGTGAACAGTGATTCCTGGATGCCTCTAGGCCTTGTAGGGGGACTGCCTCCGGACGCCTTTGATGACAGTGACAGCATTGCCAAGTCCAAGTTACTCTTTGACATGATTGATGAAGCGGAGATTTGCATGGCCGGTCCCGATGGGGAGCCAAGCAACAGCATTTTTGCCAGTAAGAACAAGATTCTACAAAACTTGGGAGTCCTACTTTATTCTACTAGCGCTGTTACACAAAATGGACGTAATAGCCGAGCCATCGCCATCGCCTGTGCTAAAACTGAAGAAGGAGAAACCATTGCTCGCATCTTTGCGGACAAATGTGAGGGAAAACTCCTTAGTGTCTTCGGCGGCGTCAATGTTACCTTCGTCCGCTTCCCTGCCAAGAACCCACGCTCCAAGAAGTCTAAAGCTGACACCGTCCGTGCTTTCGTGAAAGCACATGTCCTTAAAAACCAAGAAAACTGCACCAAGCACTACCGTTATCACACCATCACAGACGTCACCTCCAAGGCCTATGACGACGATCTCATTGATCGCATCACATCCACCTGTAACCATGTTGTCGGCATTGTTCCCCGCCTTATTGATGGCGAGCCGGCCGAAGGAGAACTCTACCGTTACGCCATCACCATCTTCGTGCACAAAATCGGAGCCACCTCAGTCAAAGACGCCAAATACTTCAAGCGCATTCTCTTAACCAACTTTCCCGAATTATTCCCGGCCACCACCACTGATGACTTTGTCAAAGTGTCTAGTAAGAAACAGGCATCCAACCCCAAATCCACCACCACTGTCTCCACTTCCAACGATGCAAACTGGGCCCAACTTATGGACCAAGGTTTCAAGGAGCTCCAACCTTCCCTTTCTGAAGTCTTCCTAATTCTTTGGGGCAAAGGCGGTCGCGCCTCCGTCGGCTGGACACATTCTTGGTATGGACCTGGAGGAGCTAAAGAGCGCACCCAGTGTTTTAAAAAACCTCAGGTTTGAACCTAAACCTGGCCGTTTGCAATTTTGG
>JALLPH010000382.1:0-20520 GCA_036939855.1 Cyclotella choctawhatcheeana
TCCATCACAACTTGCTGACGCAACTTGCTGCAACAACTTGCTGCCGCGAGTTAGCTGCAAGTAGGCGGGTTACTGGCGAAAGGCTAGTAAACATGGGTATCCGGGTATCCTTCTTTCTCATAATTTTTTGGCGCACGGCCTAACTTATGATATCTTTTCTTAGAAACGCTAGTGGAAATGCTAGTGACGCTAGCCAACGCTAGTGGACGCTAGCCAACGCTAGTGGACGCTAGTAAAGACGCTAGTGACGCTAGTCAAACGCTAGTGATTAAATTCTTGTCAAACCACACGCGCAAGTGAGGCCAAGATCCTCCACTGTCAGCTGCAGCCATCTCACTAGATCTAGAGAATTAAATGTGCAAAACTGTGCTGGCTTCCGTGGCCCATGGCACAGTGTTTAGCGAAAAGTCAAGTAATCTTTCCATTAATTTAGTTAGGGCTCTCTTTTTCTACTTTAGTTAGGTTGCTTTTTAGGGGACAGATTTTAAAACTGAGAACAGCTAGCTGTACACTAGACCTAGATTGACTCCTAGGCTTGTGGATTTTGTGGGCATGTCGGCACGCCGACACGTGGAGCGATGTCTGGATCTCGCCATTGACGTCATACAAAGAGATATCAGCCACTATATACTTAATGTTATGACATATATGACGTCACACAAGAGCAATAGAGAGTCATATTGTACGCCCACATTGCCTACATTTTCGGCGCCGCCGACATTTGGTAAACATTTAGCCCACTAAATCCACAAGCCTATTGACTCCTCTCGTAGCTCACAACACTGTACACTCGAGATTTTTAAAAGTCAGTCCCGCGCGTGGGAAAAAATGCTAAAAAACGTCAAAGGAAAATATTAAGAAAAGACGAAGGCGACAATGAAGAGTAGTCACCAGCCATGTATCGCATCATCATTCCGCAGTTTTACAATCCGCACAGAGTCGTGAATATACCAGCAAAGTCAAGGTCCAAAGAGCATCTCTATATCATACGGCTTGGATACCCCAAAACCCATATCATATGATATACAATAGCTCGTTTATTATTTTACTATGGAACCCAACAATAACCGTCCTTCGCCATCGTCACCAGCCATACCTCAAAGAGATGGCCAGTTTGATCAAAAATCGTCGAGGGTTAATAATGATCCTGATGATGCATTTAGCCTTTGTGATGCATACATGTTTTATTCTCGCAGCAGACAGGCAGCGACACATAATAATACGGGAGCATCTAATAGCGTTGCCAGCAATGCAGGGTCATGTTTAATTGGTATTCCCAATTTGACCATCGGAGAAAATGATTGTAAGCCGAGTTCAAACAATAATAATGACTCTACTAACAAAGCCAAGAAAAAAGAAACCACCGCAAGGGACGAAGATGAAATGCCAACGCCAACACAACGAAAATCAAATCGCAAACCAAATAATAATAATATTCGCATTTCCAGCCACGACGTAGCTGCTCAGCTTCTTGCGAGAATGGATAAACAATCCTACCAAGAAGCCATTGATAAGGACGCCAAAACTATCAATGAGAATTATTTGCTGCCCTTTAGCTTCCCATGGCGTCAAGGAGCAAAATTGCCTGAAAAAGCAAGAGACTCTTTCCCTCGGGATATCGATGATTTACACGTTGTACGACAATTGTTAGCAGATCCAAATATTGCTGCACTTTATTCTTCTCGTATTCTGACTTTACTGTTTTTACTTTCTCTCCGATTTCTATAGACAACTCATTGTGATGGCGAACTAACCACTCCACGCGGTGATTCAAACGAGCCACAGACCTCTAGCAAAAGGATGGGAAAGATCTCCACTCGTTCCATTACGCAAGGGCACCCCGACAAGAAACGCAAGGTTGTCTCGCAATCGCTAGCGAAGGATACTACCGTTAACCTAACCTCTCGATCCAGTTCAGAGAGGCACCCCATCAAGAAACCTAATGTTGCGACACACTCGTCACCGAAGACGACTCTAATTCGTCATAATCAACGAAAAGAGGGAGCTAAGATTGTGTGTAGTTGCAAAAATTCCAAGTGTCTCAAGTGAGTAGAAGCAACACCTGTTTTGTAATTATGTAATGCTAATTTTCTAATTCGCTGTTATAGATTGTACTGTGAATGCTTCAGAAACAGCCAGGTAAGACATATAATTGCATCGTAATCGGCTAAATTATGCCCGAGACCAAAGCAATACTGACACTATTATAGATCTGTAACTTGGAATGCAACTGTACTGGGTGCCAGAACACCTTTGAGAACAGCGGTCCAACTGGGATACGCACCCAAACCATGAAAGAGATTCTAAGTCGTCGTCCGGACGCGTTTGAGAAACGCGAAAAGGTGGAAGAGGGGTGCAAGTGCAAGAAGGTGAGCTGCCTAGATGACAAATGACTGGTTGACGGACTAACTAATCTTTAGTCTCTAACCTTTTTTCTTTTGTCTGTTCAATTTGTAATAGAATGGGTAAGTCTACTTCATATTTATTGTTAGGTAACTTAAGATTTCTCCTTGCTTGAACTTATACATTCACTTGGTTCAAATAGATGCCTCAAGAAGTACTGCGTGTAAGTGCTACCTAGCCTGGGCGTTGCTTTATCTGCGAAAACAAACATTTAATTGCATAACTTTCTTGTTGTTCAGGTGCTTCAACGTGGGAGCCTACTGCGACCCGGTCAAATGTCGATGCCTCGACTGTCGAAACAATCATAACTACTGGGGAAAGGAAGAAATGGAAGATGGTTGATACCTCTGACATTGATACCCCAGTAATAGTCTTTTGCAAAGGAGGTGTTGCAAGGTGACAGATTTACCTTCCCACTATTTGAAATCAGTACCGTTGAACAACTTCTTGTATCATTATCTTCCTACAGCTACTATGCTATTAATATCAGAATCTGCAACAAAGCAAGTTGATAGGACAGGTGAGGTAGCCAGTGTCCCTCTCGTGCCATACGGTATTTCGTAAACTAAGGAATATTATTTGAACACATGCTATGACCTAACATGCTAGCGCACACAAAAGTTATCAGACAACTTGTGGAATAGTGACTGTCGTGAATGTCTTAACATTCACTTGAGATAGCTTCTAGCATCATCATTTAGAATAAAAGTGAGATGTTTCATGCTAAAGCTGGACTCTCTCATTATTTAGCACCCCCAAGAAAACAATGGATGCCCCCTGTACTCCTTCTGTGCCATATCCTCATTCCAATACTCATCAGCAACATAATATTCATCAACGCCATTATTTTTCACAGGTCTTCGTCTATATCCATGCTGCTCTAATATTGCTTTGACTTTATTGTCATTGCCTTCGACTATCCATGCGCCTACTCTGTATTCATCCCAAGGAAATTTTGTTAGAGCTGTGTATTCGTGGCCTTCAACATCGAGTGATATAAACGCTATAAAGGATGGTGCTTTCGATTGTTTGAGTAATGTTGGAAATGATATTGTTTCTCCAACAAGTGCTGCTTTGCGAATGGAATTTTTTGATGCTGCGGATGTGTCCATAGCGCCAATGCTACGTTCTTGTCCCATGCCACTAAAATTGACCACAACTCCATCTCTATCAGACATGGCATTTACAAACAACTGGCACGAACGTTGTTTAAAACCATCGGGGAAGGGTTCAACACACGCACCCTCCCATCTATATTTTTTCTCTAAAAGATACGAATTGCTGCACCATAATCCATGATAAGCACCAATGTCTAAAAAGAACAATTGTTTGGATGTCAATGATTCAAAGTTTGCATTAGCCTCAGCCAATTTGACAATCCACGTATCCTGATAATTTTGTGCATATGTCCCATCTCTCCCCGGCGTATATACAAGACGCTGAATTAGAGGCAATGCCGAATCAGAGAATGGGTAAGTTTGTCGTGTAATCGTTAGAATGAGATCTGTAAAGAGGATAATCGCGCAGAATTGGTAAAAACACTTTTTCGATGGATTTGGTGTTCTATACCGATTAAGTGGATCATAATCTATCCCTGGGCTGCCATTTTCATTCGATCGTTCCTGCTTTAGACGACGACGGAGCATATCTTTTCATTCTTAATAACTATGTAATAACAGGTTGACTGTCAGGTCAAAGCCAAAGCTCTATGCTGTGATTCTGTCGCGAGATGTTGTGAGTTGTGAGTGTGAGTGTGGAGGGTGTGCGTGGCCGGAGATTTGGTGGGAAAGGAGGAGGAATGCTCACCTACAGGTACGTATATTTTTCTCATTTAAAATCCAACGGACCACGAATTGGACGAATCTCGATCCTACAACTTTTTAGCAAGACTTCCATCTCCAAGCTACAGCTTGCTATGCTGACGGACCTCAGACGTAGTAGATAGCAGTCTTGATGGACCTCGACCTCAATAATCTTGCCGGCTCTGAGTGATTAGTGGTGTGAGATTTGCGTCTTCGAAACGATAGGCAGTTGAACGAGTTTTATCTGAGCCAAAACAGGCACAGGACTGCTGGTGTTGGTGTTTTTTTCTTGTTCAGAAACTACACAACACAAACAACTATGATCGGCTTCAATGAAATAGCCGGCAACGTCCTCCTCTTCTTCCTGGTCTTTGGCATGTCCGCCACGGTCGACATTCACTGCATGCTAGCACAGATGAAGAATGCTAAAGCTATTCTTATGGGCGTATTTTTGCAATTCGTTATCATGCCGCTCTGTGGATTTTTAGTGGTGAAATTCATGCAGTTGGATAGAGCTACTGGAATTATTATTTTAGTGGTTACGAGTAGCCCCGGGGGAAGTTATAGCAATTGGTGAGTTGCAGAAGGAACATCGTTCGGGGCGTCTCATTGGTGCATATCTTGTGCTCACTCTCTTGCCAATACTTATTATTTGACACCAAACCAGGTGGTGCAGCATGGTAAGAAGTCTGCTCTTTAATTCTCTGTCTTCATTTTTGTCGTGGTGTTGGTACACATCATGTACTCATGCTGCTCTCGTGATTTTGTAATTTTGTAGTTCAACGCCGACTTAGCCTTGTCAGTCACCATGACCGCAATATCAACCCTCATGTCCGTCATATTAATGCCAGCCAACCTCCTGTTATACTGCAATGCAGCCTACGATGCAGATATTGTCCAATCACTTGATTTTAACTCGTTATTCATAGCCTTGACTGTGGTTATTTCTGCGATTGGTTTTGGGCTGCTAGCAAGTGCTAAGGTGCATTCATATCGGTTCAATATTTTTGCCAACAAGGTATGTATAAAACATATCTCACCAATGACGGTATTCAAAATTTCCTCTTGCTCAAACAAATTGAACTGTTCATAATTCAGCTTGGAAACTACGCAGGAATATCATTAGTAGCATTCTCGGCCCTCATGTCAAACACAGAGGGAGATACACAAATATGGGAGTACACTTGGGATTTTTACGTGGCAGTGAGTGCGCCATTAATTGGTGGCTTGCTTATAGCGAATGTATTGGCCAGTGCTCTGACGTTGGAGAAACCAGAGAGAGTGTAAGTGCATAGATAGAACTTTCACTGTTCGATACATAATTATCAATCCTCACAGTTTTGTACTTGCTTTTAACTTGGAAGAACACTGGCTGTGGAATGCTGCTATCAAAATGTTGGAATTGCAACATCAGTGGCTCTCACGATGTTTAAAGGAGACGAATTGGGTGCAGCCATGGCTGTACCTCTCTTCTACGGAGCATTGGAAGCCGTGGTCTTAGGAGTTTACTGCATAGTGTCATGGAAACTGGGATGGACCAAAGCACCCTCCAATATATCATTTTGGACGATGATATCAACGTCCTATGAGGTCCTGGTAATAGAACATGATTTGGAAGCAATAGAAGTATCACTGCCAAAGAATCAAAAGGATCGAACAGAGAAAGCTAATCGAGCCGGTGATACATTATATGTCAAATACAGTTTGGAGGTTGATGATGACGATGATGGAGTAACAACCTTAGGATGCATTCATATTCCATCCGGTCCTAAAGAGGCCAGTGGGATGTCGTTGCCAGCAGTAGAAAATGATATTCGTCAATCAGAAATGTCAAATTCAGTCTCAATACACCAAGGACATATTATTTGATGCCTTGCGAGTGGGACAGAGTACTTTTTTGAAAGTTTATAATTTGTGAGATTTTGTCGTATTTGGGGATGAACAATAAATATCAGTATGAAAAAACAGTTTTATCATGGCTAATAATTAGCATTAGTAGATTAACGTCTTCACATTTCTTCATCTTGCATGAATACGGCGAGACTGGCCGAGAGTGGTTTCCTTACACGTATTCTTATTATAACGATGATACGGATTATGTAGAGAAGAATCTCCAGATTATGTTGTGGTGGAAGAAACGCCACACAGAGACTAAGTCAAAAGTAGGAGAAATAGCAAAATGGATGTTAAGCCGGAACACCAACTTGAAATCATCAGTGGATGCCTAAGGTTTAAATCCACTTCAATATGCTGCGTCGAGGGGGAAGACATGGTGTAATGGGTTACAAGCTGTAGCAATAGCTAAACCTGAGTGGGTACATCCGGGTGAGGGGACACTTCCGCCTTTTGTAATGGCAGCTTATGATGATATGGATACTGTGTTCGAGCTGTTGCAATTTGATGCAACTGTTTTGATACTAATACCTGAAAGTAAGATATTGCTGAAGCAATCCCAACAATAAATATTCATAATGCATCTCCTTTTTGTACATTAAAATTAAAGGGTTGTTGCGTCATCGTTGATATTTGCTGTTTTTTTCCTGCTGATAAATATGAGCTTTAGACTGTCTTTGACTCTCTTGCCTCTTCAGTAGTAGGAAAATCTTGTACAGCTTTATTGTTTCTTCAAGACCTTGAGTTCCTTTTCTTTGTCACGGTGTATGAAACAGGGGTATACCTCGTAATAGGCAAGAAACAATATCAAATAACAAAAAATAAGAACCATTGAAAAAACGAACGCACAATGCATGTGCCAAATTTCAATTTAAGGCTTCTGGCTTCTCTACAGAACTTTCTTGTGATATCATTCAAATCTCCACAACTGTTAGTTGGATAATACACCTTTGTTTTGGGGTTATCAATTGATTGCCAAAATCCATAATCAAATGTTGAAAAGTAATACATTACATGCAGTAGTATAGATGATTTGTATTACTCATTAAAAGGAGTTTCATCAGAAGGCTCCACAGATGTGTGTTTACTGCCCACTCTTCTTATCTTAAGCTGCCTTCTTTGTGTTTTCAATTTGATGATATTTAGACCACTCAATACAAACCTACTGATAATATCCAGATGCAAAAGAACTACCCAGGCCCTAGAGGGAGCTACTACTAGTTATCTTCTTGTCTAGTGTCTACTGCGCATTTCTGCTACTTTAACTTTAGCAGTCCTTACATCATACATGTTTGTAGGAGAGGAGACCTGATACTTTTTGCTTTTTGTTTAATCCCAATCATATCTGTCTACTTGAACGCAAGACGCAAGAAGTGCTGCTGCAAGATCCATTTTAAACTTCATTCATTTCAATTAAGCAGTTCTGGTTCTTTTTACAAACAGTTATATTGAGTTTGTTTTTGTACCCAATTACTACACTCTACACTGTCACTCTCAATTATATTTGTGTGATTAATTAAGGCCGCCACCACCACTTTTTCTTCTTACTCTAGGCCAAGAGGCAAAGCCAAGGTGGCAGATCAACTAGAGTAAAAACATAAAAAGATAGGGGTCAACAGGGTTCAATATTGAATAAGAATAATGGCAACAAATAAAAGACAAAGCAGTCCAGAACAGTCAAACAAGATGGCCTGATGGCCGTTTCATTGAGGATTGGCAGATTCTTGTGAAGTTTTTGGATTGGTGGGCATGACACAATCACAATGTCAATTTCCAGTTGTAGGTTGTAGGGTCTGACTGATAGGATAGGCTTGTGGACTTTGTTGGCGTGCCGACACTTGCCTGGTTTTCGAGATCTCGCGGTTGACGTCACACAATGTGTGACATACTTAACAATACGACAGTTATGACATCGTTGTGACTTCATAAGATACCCCATGTCGGCGGTTGCCTACATTTGCCTAAAATCTGACATACTTGAAACAAAACTACTGCTGTAGGTACCTACCTGTAGAAGATATAAGTAGTACCTACCTACCATACCACCTACCCCTGTACATCCTCTACAACCTGGGGTCTGTCCTATCCCTGACAAAAAACGGACAACAAACTGTCATTGTATTGGCCGTACAAGAAAACTCCATTGGCACGACAGGTCCCAAGATTAATTAGAGGGCACTTATCATGTCCCCAATCAAAAAATAACTAGAAAAGCATTTCTAATTATGCAGGCACGCCATCTTGTAATACTAACTCAAAAACAAACGTCAGAACCACCCGTGCAAAATGCCAAGATCTAGATAGCAGACGGGAACACAAAACAAAACCAAAAACATAGACAGGCACCATAAAACCAAGAAATCCAAAACCCAAAAACCAACGAACTTGTTCCACTTCCCTCTCATAAAAACACACCACAAATATACAATCAAACAATGATCCTCCGGACAATAATTCGCCCAGCACGGGCTCTCATCTCCTCCCACAAACTTCGTCCCATCCCCCACAGCACAAAGCACTTCGACGACTTATTAAATAACAACAACTCGTGCACTACTACTCCACGTCACAAATGCTCCCCATTCTTCACTAGCAGCAGCTCACAACTCCGATTCAAATCGTCTCTTCCCCTCCAAGACGAAACCGACGACGCTGCCATTACTACCCCCACCACTCCCGAAACGGAGGCAGAACACCTCGCCACGCCCCACCTCGACAACAACACCAGCGACACCATCAAGGATTACTCCGACTCCACCAAGGCCGGCACTCCCTCCCCCTGGGCGGTATTCGATGCCTGGGGTGCCGGCGAGGGCATCGTCGACCCCCTCTCCTCCAAGGAGGAAAGCCTGCTAAGCAACGAGTCCGTGCGTATCCCCACCGAGGAGAACGATCGCGATTCCCTGCCGGACGAAAGCGAAATCCTGTCCGTATACGACAAATTCCTCCAGAGGAAATCATCGGTGCATTTCGGCTACCCCTACAATCTAATGTACAATCACGAGGAATTGTACGAATTCATGAAGTACTCCATTAACAATCTCGGTGATCCCTTCGTACAATCCAATTACGGCGTGCACAGTCGTCAATTCGAGTGTTCTGTAATCGATTTCTTCGCCAAATTGTGGAAGATGGAAGAGGACTCGTACTGGGGCTACGTTACCACCTGCGGAACCGAGGGGAATTTACACGGTATACTGTTGGCACGGGAATGTCATCCCGATGGCATACTGTATTCGTCGCGTGAGACGCATTACAGTATTTTCAAGGCGGCGCGGTATTACAGGATGGATGCCAAGGCTATTCCCACGTTGCCCATGGGTGAGATCGATTACGATGCTTTGCAGGCGGAAATTGCCAAGAATAGGGACAGGCCCGTGATTATTAATGTGAACATCGGTACAACTGTCAAAGGTGCCGTGGATAATTTGGATAGGATATTGAGGATTCTAAAGACGTTGGATATTCCGAGGGAACGGTTCCACATTCATTGCGATGGGGCCTTGTTTGCTATGATGATGCCCTTTGTGGACTTTGCACCGGAGATTTCGTTTGCCAAGCCTATTGATTCGATTGCTGTTAGTGGACATAAGATGTTGGGATGTCCCATGCCTTGTGGCATTGCGTTGACGAGGAAGGAACATGTGAAGAAGGTGGAGCAGAGGATTGATTATTTGAACAGTGTAGATACAACTATCATGGGGAGCAGGAATGGTCAGGCTGCTTTGTATATGTGGTATAGCTTGAGGAAAAAGGGCGTGGCTGGGGTCAAGCGTGAAGTGGTGTGAGTCCAAGACTTCGTGATTGTTTTACCCCCACAGAGTCTCGTTCGTTTATCATCTTACAAAATTTTCCATAATCTCTTTCTACTCAGCCACTGCATGGAAACTGCTCAGTATTTACGTGACAAAATCACTGAAGCCGGCCTAACCTGCCGTCTCAATGACCTATCGTGCACTGTTGTCCTCGAACGTCCCATGGATGATGCCCTCATCAAACGTTGGCAACTCGCCTGCGAGGAAGACATTGCTCACGTTGTTGTCATGCCCAATGTGACTCGTTTTAAGATTGATAAGTTTGTGGAGGAGCTCGTGGAATGTAAGAACAAACATGGCAGGACACAGCCTTTGAGGAAGGACTCGCCTTTGTCTCAGTTGGTGAGCACTTCTTGGGGTGGAGCTTATGTAACCCCTGTTAATGATTTGAAGGCAACCTTTTAAGCAAATGATGATGATAGTTGGATCAGAGGTGGTTTGTGGCTTGCAGTGGTGGAATGCACAGCAATTAAAAATACTAAACGTATTGTAGCATGAAACAATACAGTAGTGGTTCATTTACAAGAACAACTATGATTTACACTTGTGCACTTATTCAACCTGTACATGATATGTCATCTCTGTTTACGATCTTGTCACAAAATTCAAATTTGGTAACTTAGGATGTACCATGCCATGCATGGAATATGTAACATCATCCTTTCCATATCCGCCGGGTGGCGTGATTTTCCAATCCAAAACAAGCTGAGAGAGCAACAGCAGCGCCTCGTTCAAGGCTACTCTCGATCCAGGGCATTTTCTTGAGCCTTGAGAGAATGCATCACGATAGTATGGATGATCTAAAAATTCTGCAGATGTACCCTTACGAGCCTCAACAGCTTCAGGCAACCAACGTTCAGGACGGAATTCTTGAGGATCGTCTACTATACTTTCATCTAATCCTAAAGAATGCCCATCAAGACAGATTAGCGAATCTTTGGGAATGGCAGTGCCGTGAATCTCGAGTTCCGCAATTGAGTTTTCCTTGAATATTGTGAGTGGTGCAGAAGGCGTCAGCCGATGGGTCTCTCGCAACATTGCATGCAAGTAGGGAGTATTGGACTTTTGTAGAGCCTCTTGGTTAAGTCCTCCACATTTTGTTGTGCTTTCGACGAGTTCAGCATGTAGATTCTCTTGCATTTCTGGATTGAGAGCCAAATGAAGTATGTTCCAGTCCAACAATGAGCTTGTGGTATCAATTGCTGCAGTCAGCGCTACTCTGACAATATCAGTCAGCTCCTCTTCATGAATGGACTCATCTTCTTCCTCGCGAATGATTGCTCTGTACAAGTACGACGACTTTTCGGCTTCAGTCAACTCATTGGCATCATAACGTTTACGAAACTCTTTGTACTTTTCATTAGCAATGTCCCATGTTGTCTGGAAAGAGTTAGACATATCATGGTAAAGACGAGTTTTAATGCCGAACTGGAACAATATGAGATTCCAAGGTGAAGTCATTTGCTTGAGAACGGCATCCATCCCATCACTGGCAGCATTACAGAAGTCAATATTAACTTGATCTTTTCCAGTCTGTGGGTCGGCCATTTTACTTAACTGACCAAACATCATCGCAGTAAATAAATCAAAGCTACAGCGATTCGTATATCCATTCAAATCCCCAGAGCTTGCAGGAGCCCCCTTACTTGCAAATCGAGCAGCTTCTGCCATGATGGGGATGTAGCCATTGGCACTTTGAGGCGATAACATATCTGTCTGCATGAAGTTACGGATCCGTTTCCAAGTCTCACCCCGGCCCATGAAACCAAACTTATCCTCTGCATCATTCGTACCCTTTCCTAAAATTGAACCTATAGAGTGCAGCCAGTTGACAAGAGGCCACTCTGCCTCAACAATGCCCCGTGGATAAGGTTGTTTGCCTCTCTCTTGTCGTATCACCTTTTGCATCTCGGTTGGATCAGTGAGCACATAGACGGTACCGTGAGCTCCCTTACCCAGACCGGGAATGCCAATCTTATAAAAGTCGCCGTACTGTTTTCGGATTGATGGATAAAACTCATAATAGGTATTCATATCAAATTTGGGGACGCCGCTGTGCGCAGGAATCATGGATCCGAGGTATGGCAGGGACGGTACCTCTCGCAGCTTCACGTTAGTAGATGGCGAATCAGATTCGGTGCCGGCGCCGGTGACGGGACAGCTGCTTAGATGACGGATTGAGAAGGATTTGAGATCGTGCCTATTTACTTTGGACGATGAGGCGAGAAGCCGAGCAGTTGCTGCTGATCTAGATGCTATCATGATGGGATATTGTTCGTTGTATTGTTATTATGAACACAGGGGGGGGATTTTGATCGAGAGTCGATCTCTTTTCATGAGTCGATTTAGCACAAGAGTATCAGTCTGATTATTTTCTTCTTTCTTACCTTTGAATTACTACTTGAAGCTATTAGTTTGTAAAGGTAAAAAGTAAAAATCTTTGACACCGACGACCGTAGCGACAAACCTCGACCTACCTCGACAATCGACAAACACAAAAGCTGCAATAAACAAAGGCGGTGGTGAAGCGGTTATCGTGATCAAACCCAACTACATCATAATCGTAACAGACTGTAACGATTCGACCTGCAGGAGAACCGCATCACTATCTGAAAACATGCCAACAAAAAGCAACAATAGGCAGAGAGTCATGCTGGCGGCACTGGCAGCATGCATATTATTGAGTTGTACGCATGCATTTTTAGCACCCTCAACTCCTCGCCTACAACTGCATCGTCAACTATCTGCAAATGTGTATCCTTCAAAGCAAGCAAAGAATGAATACCGAACAACATCTCTTCAAGCATTGCCAATACATCAACGATCTACAATACTACCAGCATTTATCACCACCCTGAACACTGAATCCATTGTTACATCAGCTACAAGCATGGCGAGTTTACTATTTCAGTCATCAGGAAATATAGGATTACTACCGTCGTTCATTCTAAACTCGGTCCTATTCTGCTTACTGCGATCCAAACTAGCTACCATGCTAACCATCGAGGGTATCGCCCACTCCTTGGCATTGGGAACAATGCTATGGACCACATTAGGATGGAGAGGATGGACCGTATGCGTACTTTACTTATTCTTGGGACAGATTGTAACCAAGGTGGGGTTTCAAGAAAAGGAAGAATTGGGCATTGCCGAAAAGAGGGGTGGGAGACGAGGTCCTGAAAATGTATGGGGGAGCGCTCTAACGGGTGTGGTTTGTGCAGGTGCGGCGGCTACGGCCATGCGCACCGGAGATCTATTCTTAGGATTGACTTCAGATGCTTGGATCTTGGGGTATGTTGCCTCTCTCGCTACAAAGTTGGCAGATACATTTGCGTCTGAGATTGGAAAGGCATATGGCAAAACGACATTCTTGATTACAACATTGAAACCGGTAGCACGAGGTACCGAGGGGGCAGTATCTTTGGAAGGAACTGTTGCATCGGTCATTGGTGGATTACTGCTTCCAATATATGCATACGGGGTTGTAGGGTTGGTAAATGGCTTAGGAGGTGTTGCAATCGCTACGTTTGCGGCATTTGTAGCTACAATGGTTGAGAGTTTGATAGGAGCTACAATGCAGGAGAAGGACGGCATGGGCTGGATGACCAATGAAGTTGTCAACTTTTTCAATACTGTGATAGGTGCATCTTTGGCAATATTCATAGGATCAGCAATTGGAATCTAGATATTGCCTTTTAATTGATTTCATGTTACATAAGAGACTTACAGAAGAATAATTGAAAGTTGGTTATATACCTGACAATGAAAGGGATAAACCTTTGACGAAAAACGAAGATAACACTTGATATCTAGTCAATCATGGGCATCTGCTAATTCACTGAGCTCTACAAAACGAGAATACGTCAGTAGGTACAATCAAACTCATGACGGCTACAAATCCTTCCAGCGTTGTCTGGCTGATAACTGAGGTCATACTCTACTTGATGTTGCTTGTAAGCTTGGCAATCTTGAATCTTGATGCCTCCGTCAAAGATCTCATGGGAAGTGTTAAACAGCATGTTGGTAGATGTAGAAAAGGAAGGAATAGAGAATATGATGTACAAGATATGCAAAATGGTGTGGAAGTTCATGTAGAAGAGAGGCGTTAATAATTATGAAACAGAAGCTACAGAAATGCTGTGATTACATTTGAGCAACATAAGAAGTAGCACAGCCTCTGTGTAAGCCATATTTTCATTGCTAGCCCTACCCTGAATCCTCATTGTAAGCGACACCGAATTAAGAAATGTAGTTTTCACATAAATCTTCAAATGCTTGAATTGCTTTGGCTCTGTCCCGCTGTTCACTTGTTGTTTCATCCTGTGACGCCTTATGTGCTTGTAGTGTCATCTCGTAATCACTCTTTGTTCGAATTCAAAAGAAACCTTGAACCTTGCTTACCTACACTTTGGCTTGAAACAGCTTGAAACGATTTATCATAGTGTCTAGGGATTAGAGGGCAAATTTTTGGTTTGTGTATGGTATGGGTAGAGGTATGCTCTCTCTCTAGAGTCAAGAGAACTACTAAATCTTGCTTTGCCCCCCTGTCGTGAAGTCAAAGCAACTCTAGTAAAGCATCAATGGTTCGTTCACCGCTCGCACCCTTGCTTGGTCTAGCAGCTATCATCTGTAGCTCATCACACGGTTTCATCCCATCTTCAACACCATCAACCCGGATGTCATCCAATCTGAAAGCTGAAACCATCGTGATCGGTGGAGGACGAATCGGCTCCCTCATCTCCAGCGACGCCAAGTTGCTTGGGCGGAATGATCCTATTGCTACTTCGATTCCTGCTGATGGAGAAGGACCCATTTTCATCGCAACGAGGAATGATGTCTTGGGAAGTATAGTGGATGAGTGCCCCGAGGAGAGGAGGAAGGATTTGGTGTTTTTGCAAAACGGTTACCTTGATGATTTCCTCAAAAGCAAAAACCTGCTTTCCAATACACAAGCACTCTTGTATCTTAGTGTGACAGCAAAGGGAGTGGATCCTGTTGATGGAATTACAACTGTGAATCCGGAGGGTCTTACTGCAGCCACGGGTGTGCATGCCCAGGTGTTTGCTGATCGATTGGCTGCTTTGGGGTTGAAATGCAATGTGATATCAGCAGAAGAGTATCGCCCTGCCATGTTTGAGAAGCTCATGTGAGTAAGACATTTCTTGTTTGAGAAATGCTTCATTTCTCTTGCAGAAATTCCCACGTTTTCTCTTTTCTCAAGCTGGATATCAACATACATGCTCGTGGGAACAGCTAAAGATTGCAAATCGGTAGGAGCAGCGGGATCAGATCATCGACAACTCGTTGAAGATGTGATCTCTGAATTAGTAGCTGCAGTTAGTAAGAAGGAAGGAATCTCGTTTCCTGGCGGAACAATTGAACGGCTAGCGGCTTATACGGATGTTGTGGCTGATTTCCCATGTGGAGTTAAAGAGTTTGAATGGAGGAACAAATACTTTTATGATATGGGAGATACTTCTTGTCCAATTCACAATAGATTGTTGAAGGAGTGCGCTGATGCTGGAAAGCTTGGATTTGAACTGCCTATTCACCAGGTATAAGTAACTCAGTTAGGGGTAAAATCTGTGAATTGTTAATCCTTAATATTATGCTCCACCATGATTGATTACTAGATGAAACTAGTCCATTCAAAATCTACGTCCAGAGAGATTCCACTGATACGAAATGTTAAATGTTGGGTGTTGGGGGTTGTCAAATTCAAAGAGAAGTCTGGCAGACAGTCCTTCATTTTTGAAAACGTAAAACGTAGGTACTCTTCTCTCATTTAAGAGAGAGAGAAAAAACGTATATGTTATCTACGTTTTCACAACGCATTTTAGTTTCCCACTCATCTCATTCTCTTCTTTCTCTCTTCAGCTTTCATCCGACGATGAGCGAGACTTTCAAGTTGTTAGGTACTCACTGCAATGTGGGCACACTTATTATGACGAATAGTCTGCCCTAGTCAACTGACCGCCTCGCCCTATCCGCACAATGCCATTCCGTGAGTTGGCTCTTCGTCCCAGATCTCCCCGACCAATCGAAAATGACACCATTCGCAAACCATTATTTCAAATTGGCGAACGAGTCTGTGCTGCATATTCCGCCAGTTCAACCTTCTCCTTGGGGGTGATTAAGAAATATGCATTCCAAAACGATAAGGATTACGGCTACGGTCCGTTGATTCTGTATGATGTACTGTTTGACGATGGGACGATTGGTTGTTCCATCCAAGATAGTTTCTGTATTTCGAAAGAGGATTTCAATCGAGTTCAAAAAGAATGGAAGGGAGTATCTTCTAAACGTGATGCATCGTCGGAAGATCGTTGGGCTAAAGAGATTGGGTGGTTTATAGTTTGCTTAGATGGGATGGAGAGATCGTTTCCTCGGTTAACTGATGCTATTAGGGCCTATGATAAGGACGTTGTCAGACGAAAAGGGCCTCTGACTGTGGCTGGTGATTTGAATTTGCCGGCGGACTGGGATTGGCTGCCTGGGTGAGAAAAGAGTTTACATTTGTACCTCATCATTGTCTTATGTGCAACTATTACAGACTAACTTCTCTTTGCCTGAAAAAATTATAATTTCAATTCAGCATTGAATCTTTATATATTGATCGAGGAGCAAACTGGCACGAGGACTCCGAAGATGATGCAGATGATGGTGAGAATATGTCCCCAAATATCATCCAGAAGAAGGTGATATCTCCCGTAGTTCGTACCAAGAAGAAAAGCAAGTCTTGGCCAGTTGATGATAGCCTCCCTGATTCACCAGAACCCATCACGAAGAAGAGAAAGACCTCTACTGCCACTCCACGGACTTTGGAAGCGGCACGCCAACGATGCATTGGCTATAACGGCGTCTCCTTTACAAAGAGTAATTCCAAGTATTTGTCTTACGTCAATATGAGCAACAAAATGCATGCTCTCAGCTCGTATTATTTGGCGGCCGATGCTGCACACGTGTTCGATCGAGTCAATGAGGAGTTCAAGGGGCCTGATAAGAAGCGTAACTTTGCTTCTCAGGCGAGTTATTTAGAGGCCAGGACTGAGGAAATGAGAGAAGTAGGTATTGGTTTGGATGTAGCTGGGACTGTTGAGGAGTTGAATGCGAAGATTGCAGAGCAGATTGCAAAGGTACACAGGGATATTGATGGGAATGCGAAGAAGCCAAAGTGAGCCTCTCATGTTGTTGTGATGATTAGTTGAAATTCTCTTCACCTCCATTAATCTACTGTTTGTTTCTTCGTCACCTAAAAGGAGTAAAAGAAAGAGGGAGTCTACTGAATTGCCCGAAAGAGGCACCTCCAAGACCAGGAAACCTAAGCCTGTTGTATCAGACTTGCCTGTCGATGAGCTTGATGACAGCTACACTGAATCGCCAGAACCACCGAAGAAGAAGAAAAGAAGGTCTACTCAACAGGCTGCTACTCCTCGCACTTTGGAAGCATCAAGAAAACGATGCATTGACTATAAAGGTGTCTCCTTCACGAAGGCCAATTCCAAATTCATGTCTTACGTTACTATGAACAACAAAATGCATGCTTTAAGCTCGTATTATTTGGCGGCCGATGCCGCGCACGTGTCCGATCGAGTCAATGAGGAGTTTAGGGGACCTGGTAAGACGAGAAACTTTGAGTCTCTTCAAGCTTTTCAAGGTGTTCGGACTGAGGAAATGAGAGAAGTAGGTATCGGTTTGGATGTAGCTGGGACTCTTGAAGCGTTGAACGTCAAGATTGCAGAGCAGATTGCTAAGGTGCGTAGAGATATTGATGGGAATGCGAAGAAACCAAAGTAAGTTTTGCACTATATGCTTTTGCTTGTGCACGGTTCTCTTCTCATCTCTTACGATTTGATGATAGGAACAAAACCGCGCCGAACAAGTTTGAAAGCGACATGACTGAAAGGGTCGTCACCAAGGCGGTCGACGTCTTGCCTTTGGGAGAGATTGCAAACGGCTCCTTTGACACGACATCAGAGCCTGTCAAGAAGAAGAGAAAAAGAAAATCAAAGTCTACTAAGCAGGCTGTAGTCGATTTGCCCGAAGGCGATGATGATTCATCTGACGCCGAAGCGACCTTGAAACAAAGATCTCGCAGCTATTTAGGTGTTAGCTTTCAGTCTGATGGGAGGAAATACCGAGCATCAACGATGATCGACAAGTTGAGAAACCTGGGTGTTTTCAAATTAGCTGCCGACGCAGCTCATGTTGCAGATATGGTAATTGCGGAATTGAAACCGGCCGAGAATAGACGCAACTTTTCTACCCTCGAGCAGTACTATGCCGCTAGAAATCAAGAAATGGCGAATGTTGGAATTACTTTGGATGATGTTGGTACTGTTGCTACTGTGAATACTAAAGCTGAGGCAAAAATTGCTACCATACGCGATGAAATGAGACGATCGTAAGTCAATGTGTATCTTGAAACTTTGATTCAATTGCAACCCTGTTTAAATCGTTCATCTACTCTTTTTCATTAAGCACAATACTTTCTGGTACCGACACTTCGGAAATTGAGGATGCTCCCTCTGCTGCTGCTTTTCCTCCGTTGATGACAGAGTCGCAACAGGACAAATCAAAGACCGAAATCACCGTGCCAATGCTCTCGTTATCCAAGGAAAATGCTGAACCCAAACCTGGCAATGACCTTGCGCCTTCAAGTCTTCCGTCTTACAACTGCAGCAACTACCACGGAGTCTACTTTCACAAACGTGACAAGCGTTTCCAAGCAAGGCATAACTCCAGGTATTTAGGATATTTTCGTCTTATCACAGATGCTGCGTTTTGCTACGATGAAGTCCAAACAAATACCAACGGCGGATCTAGGGTAAATTTTGCCACCGAAGAGCAATGGCAAGTAGCAAGAGCAGAGGAGATCAACCACAAAGGTCTTGGTAGTGCAGCTGGCACTGCTTTTGAAATCAAGAACAAGATTTCAATGTATGTCAAGAAAGAAACGATGACTGAGTAAGTAAGTATTCTTGTTATATAATGCTTCGTGTGAACTGATTTCATTTGTGTTTCGATTTGTGTTGACTTTCTTTGTTACAGTGGGTCTTTAGTCAGTGTTTCGTGAAGTTCCTGGCTCATTCAATAAAGTCAAGATTGATTGTATCAATTGAGAACTACATTTAGCTGATAACAATTGGAAAGTATCAGGGTGCATATTCATACTATCAATATGCACAACTTTGTATACATCATCAAGTCGTATTTTCGAAATGATATATAATAGATTTGTAACCCTCAATTATAAAAGTGATATACCTGAACATAGTTCCCTGTCTTACATCATCATATGGCGGAAGCAGGCATTTTTATTTGATCTTACCCTTGTCTTATCATGTTCTTTAATAGGGCAGACTATGGAGTACACATTTATGTAGTTAATTAACAACATAGCCATCACGTGATTTTGTCTCTCAACTATTTTAGCGATTCTTTTCATACTCAAGCAACCTCTCAGTCAACTGCTTTGAATTACCCTGAATATCCAAGTCACGCTCTTTTAATGCCTCCTTTAATTGCGCTGGTTTCATCTTCTTAATTGTAATCTTATCAATTTTCGGAATAGCTTTTTTGCCCCCCTTCTTCTTTTTCTTCTTATCGTCGTCACTGTCGCTGTCTCTCTCTTGAGCCTGTTTCGCGGCTTCCTTTCTAGCCTGCTCGGCTAACGTTTCGGCTTCCTTTTCGGCGGCTATCTTGGCTTGTGCAGCTTCACGTCTCGCCTTGACTTCAGCAAGCTTGGCCATATCCCTTTTATACTCCTCCGTCAAACCCGCTTCATGTCTCTTTCTATAAGCGGCAGCCTTGGCTTCCTTCTCCTTCTCCTCTCGCTCCTTCCTCGTCATTTGTGCTGGCTCGGCATTCGCCATGTCTTTCACCTTTGTCATTCTCATGGGAGCCTTATTGGGATTGTCCACTTCAATTAAACCTTCAGTGCCTTTCGGCTTATATTCCTTTTCTACCCAATCTCCCCCTTCATCTTCGGTAGACATATCGGCCATACGGCGTCCGACTTCCATGGCCTCGCGTTCGGCTTCTCGTTGAGCTGAGTCCACCGAATTGTCATCATCGTCATCGGCCTCTTCGCGACGCTTTTGACGTGCTTCGTCAAATGCTGCGAGGCGAGCGTTGCGTTGCTCTATTTCTTCAGCGGATTGGGCGGCAAACCGCTTACCGGAGCCTCGTCCTCCACCTCTTTTTCCTTTTCCTCTCGCCATGGTCTTGTATTTCTGCTTTTTGGGATGTCAATTTTCTATGGTTGAGGATGGTTGATGGTTGATGGTCGATGGTCGTTTCTTGGGTCTTGGGTTTTGGGTTGTGTTGTGGTGTGCACTGTGTGCAACTGTCGTTGTGGGCTGTGATGTGGTGGCGCGTGCTGGGGGCAGGGTTTGCTACCCGAGTATGGTAATTTTACTCCTTTGGGTAGAGGGTAGAGGTACCCGGGTATCGCTGGACCAAGTCCGTGCTCGGAGCCGGGTATACCCAATCATTCTACGATCAAGTCGGGTAGGTATCCCCCGCCAAACAATATACCCGTACCCGTGGCCAGGGCTTGCTAATCGTCTAGACAGTCACAGTCGACAGGCGGGCAGGCGCCTCAT